>RJWT010004915.1:0-23677 GCA_004365215.1 Cuniculus paca
AAGTAAAAAAACAGCTTCATGAGGCTATAAAAGAAATTAGAACAGAAATATTATCTCAGGCAAAAGAAAAAATGAAAAACATAATAAAAGAATTGCCAAGCATCTCTAAAGACACATAGATTAAAAAAAACAGAGAGGCATAGGAAAATGAGGGAAACCTTGAATGAATCATATAAAACAGATTTAGAATACATGAAACAGATTCAAAGAGATATCCAGGAAATTAAAAACTTCATTGAAAGCTGACAAAACCACTTGAAAGAAACTGAAGATGGGATCTCACACCTTGAAGACAGGTTTGTAGCTTGTGATCAAGAAAGGAAAGATCTCTTAAAAATAACAAAGAACCAAGAAATAACAATTTGACAGATGCAAGATGACTCAAAGAAAAATAAGAATAATAGGTGTCAGTGAAAAAAGCAGAGGTCAACACAAATCACATTAAAAATCTATTTACAGAAGTAATATCAGAAAACTTCCCAAGCATGGGAAAAGGACTTGACATTCAGATAAGTGAGGCATATAGCACTCCAACTAGCCATAACCAAAATAAATATACACCCCAACATATAATAATCAAGATCCCAGAAATTCAACACAAGAATGAAATATTAAAAGTTGTTACAGAGAAGAAACAGATCACCTATGAAGGAAAACCCACCAGAACTGCTCAACATAAACCATCAAGTCAAGAAGAGGCTGGAGCGAAGTATTTCAAATCCTGAAAGAAAACAACTTCCTACCCAGATTAATGTACCCTGCAAAACTATCTTTCAAAATTAATGGAGAAATAAGATACTTCCATGACAAAGAACAACTGAAGGAATTCATGACTGCAAACCAATCCTACAAAGAATACTGAAGGACATTCTAGAGAGAGATAAAAATGACTACAGTTTCAGGAATAGCGGCAGAGGAGGATTACTGAGGGGGGCAGACAATTGAATGGACAGGAAAAGGAAAATAGCATGGCAGAGATGAACCAGTACGTATTGGCCATAACCATTAATGTAGATGACCTCAATTCACCAATAAAAAGAAATAGGCAGAGTGGATCAGGAGACAGAATCCATCAATAAACTTTATACAAGAAACACATTTAACTTGAAAGAAAATTCATAGGCTGAAAGTCAAAGGAGAGAGAACAATGCTCTATGTGACAGGGAACCAGACAAAAGCAAAGGTAGCTTGCCCAGCAACTGCAGAATGGGTAAGAAAGATATGGCATTTTTATACAATGGAAACCTACTCAGGTATAAAGAAAAATAACCTTGAAGCTCTTGTAGATAAATGGATACAAGTTGAGATCATGTTCATGGGTGAAATGGTTCAGAGGTGTATGGGTGAATATCATGTTGTCTCCCTAGTATAAAAACTAAAGGAGTTAGTGGGGTGCAAAATTCACAATAGATATTGTGAAAGTGAAAGGAGAAGAAATGTCTAAGAAGGGAAGTTAGTGGCTGTTGTTAATCTATTATCATGTTTTGAAACCCTGTATCATTTTCATTGTTCTGTTTAGTTTGGTTTTCTTCTGTTGTGCTTTGTTTGATTTTATTACATTTGATGGCATGGACAGCTATTTCATAGATAACAAAATATATTATGGTAGCCATTATTGATTTAGCATTATCTTGTTGTGAAGCTCTGTATTGGTTTCATTGTTTTGTTTTGATTGATTTTATTCTATTTTGTTTTATTTTATTTTATTATGTCTGATGGTATAGACAGCTGGTTTGATGATAACAAGAAGCATTATGGTAGCCATTGTTGTTTTCCTGTTATCTTGTTTTGAAGTTCTGTATCACATTCATTGTTTTATTTTGATTGACTCTATTGTTTTATTTCATTTGGCTTTATTCTCTTCAAAATAAAAACAATGGTGAATAATCCAATATCAGTTAATGAAATTAAAAAGGTAATGAAAAACTTATCAACAAACAAAAGCCCAGGTCCTGATGGATTCATAGCTGAATTTTACAAGAAATTTAAAGAGGACTTAATGCCCATACTCCCAAAACTCTAATGCAATTGAAAAGGAAGCAACTCCCCCTAACTCATTCCTGGAGGCAAGTATTACCCTGATAACCAAAGCAGAGAAAGACTCAACCAAAAAAGAGAACTGCAGGCCAATCTCCCTAATGAACATCAATGCAAAAATCCTCAATAAGATACTGGCAAATAGAATGAAGTAAATCATCAAGAACATTATGCATCATGACCAAGTGGGAAATATCCCAGGAATGCAGGGATGGTTCAACATATGCAAATCAATCAATAAATGCAATACACCATATCTACAGAGTCAAAGGCAAAAATCACATTATTATCTCAGATGCAGAAAAGGCTTTTGACAAAGTCCAACACTCATTTTTGATAAAAACCCTATGAAAAATTTGAATATATGGTCTTTACCACAATCTGATAAAAGGCATCTATGACAAAACGGCAACCAACATCATATTAAATGAATAAAAACTGAAAAGTGTCACTGTAAGGTCAGGAGCAAGATAAGGATGTCCACTATCACCACTCCAATTCAATATAGTTCAGGAAACATTAGCCAGATCAATTAGATATAAGAGAGAAATAAAAAAAGGAACAAGAATAGGAAAGA
This sequence comes from Cuniculus paca, assembly GCA_004365215.1. Taxonomy (NCBI): domain Eukaryota; kingdom Metazoa; phylum Chordata; class Mammalia; order Rodentia; family Cuniculidae; genus Cuniculus; species Cuniculus paca. The sequence continues at coordinate 2,615 of RJWT010004915.1, forward strand.
AGTTAAATTATCATTATTCACAGATGACATGATACTCTAAATGGAAGACCCCAAAAACTCCACCAAAGGCTTCTAGATTTAATAACCAAACTCAGTAGCATAGCTGGATACAAAGTCAATAGTCAAAAATCAATAGCATTCCTGTACACAAATAACAAACTCACTGAGAGAGAAATTAGAGAAACCCATCCTTCACAGTAGCATCCAAAACAATGAAATACTTATGAGTCAATCTAATGAAGGAAGGAAAGTATCTATACATTAAAAATTACAGTATTCTGCAAAAGAAGATTGAAGAGTTCATCAGAAAATGGAAAGATATCCCTTGCTTATGGATAGGATGAACCAACAGAATGAAAATGGTCATACTCTCAAAATTGTTGCACAGATTTAATGCATTTCAAACCAAAGTACCATTAATGTGCTTCACATATTTGGAGAAAAGATTTCTAAAATTAATTTGGAGCCACAAGAGCCCTTTAATAGCAAAAGCAATTCTGGGCAACAAAGACAAATCAGGAGACATCACAATCACTGGCTTGAAATTATACTACAAAGCTACTGTGATAAAATCAGCATGGTAGTGACAAAACAAAACAGACCTGAGGATCAGTGGAACAAGTTTGAAGATGGAGACACAACTACAATCACATTCAGCAACTGAATCTTTGACAAAGTGGCCAAACATGTTCACTGTAAGAAAGGTATCCTAACAACTTGTGCTGGAAAAACTGGCTCTCTTCATACCAAAAATTAAAACCAGACCTATGCACATCATCATGCACTAAACTAAAGTCAAAATGAATAAAAAATCTAAATATTAAAACAAAAGTACTAAATCTACTGGAAGAGAAAGTAGGTAGAAATCGTGAAGAATAGGTATAGGCAGAGAGTTCATGAACAAAATCCAAGTTGCACAAGAAATACTTCAAAGAATCAACAACTGGGACCTCAACTTATTAAAAAGCTTTTGTATATCAAAAGAAATCACCAACACAGTTAAAAAAATAACCCACAAAGTGGGAAAAAATTTTAGTCAGTTATCCCTGAGACAAAGGACTTCTATCCGGAATTTATAAAGAATTGAAAAAAATCAGATCGCCCCAAATTCAAAGACTTAATCCAAAAATGGGAGTCTGAGATGAATACATACTTCTCAGATGAAGAAATACAAGCAGCATATAAATGTAGGAAAAAATGCTCAATACCATTGGTCATTCAAGATATGCAAATTAAAACAACACTGAGATTCCACCTCACCACAGGAAAAAACGGCTGTAGGGAAAAAGGAATGCTTCTCCACTGTTGGTAGGAGTATGGACTGGTGCAACTACTCTGGAAATCAGTGTGGACATTCCTCAAACAACTAGAATTGGAAGTTCCATTTGACCCAGTTATTCCCCTTCTGGGTATTTTCCCATATGAATTAAAAGCATCATACCACAGCAATATATATGCACCCATGTTTGTAATAGCTAAATTTGTAATAGCTAATTTGTAATAGCTAAATTTGGAAACAACCAAAATGCCCACTAACTGAAGGATGGATAAAAAAGATGTGGCATTTTTTATACAGTGAAGTAGTACTCAGCTACTTGATATGTTTTATTTTAAAGAGAATAAAACCAAACAAAATGAAACAGATTAAAATCAATCAAAACAAAACAATGAGTGTAATACAGGACTTCAACACAAGATAAAAGGAAATCAACAATGGGTACCATAATGCCTCTTGTCATCTTCAATTTAGCTGCCTCTGCTGTCAGACACAACAAAATCAAACAAAGCAGAGCAGAATAAAAACAAACTAAACAAAACAAAACAATGAAAACAGTACAGGATTTCAAAACAAGACAATAGGAAATTAACAATGGCTATAGATGTTTCCTCTCTTTCACTTTCATAACATCTATTGTACATTCTGAATCCCACTAACTCCTTTAGTTTTTTAAACTAAGGAAACAACACAATGTTCACCCATGTGAATCAAGCATTTCATCCATGAATATGATCTCAAGTTGCATCCATTTACCTACAAGATTGCATCCATTTACCTCATGATTATCCTTCATTATAGCTGAGTAGTTTTTCCATTGTAAAAAAATACTACTTCTTGTTTATTCATTCTGTGGTTGATGAGCAAGTTGCCCCTGCTTTTTTCTGGGTCCCCATCACATGGAGCATTGTCTTCTTTCCTCCTGCCTTCAGTCCATGAATTTTCTTTTGAGTCAGATGTGTTTCTTGTATGCAGCATATTGATGGATCCTGTCTCCCAATCCACTCTTCCTGTTTTTTTGTTTTTTTGGTTTTTGTGTGTGTGTGTGTGTGTGAATTGAGGCCATCTACATTAATGATTATGACTGACATGCACTGGTTCCTCACTGCCATGATAGCCTGTCATTGGCCCCCTACTTTTCCCCTCCATTCAATTGCCTGCCCTGCTCAATGATCCTCCTCTACTGCTGTTCCTGGAACTGTGATCATCTTTATCTCTCTCTAGAATGTCCTTCAGCATTCTTTGTAAGGTTGGTTTGTGGTCATGAATTTCTTCATTTATTCTTTATCATGGAAGTATCTTATTTCTCCATTAATTTTGAAAGATAGTTTTGCAGGGGTACATTAATCTGGGTAGGAAGTTGTTTTCTTTCAGGATTTGAAATACTTCACTCCAGCCTCTTCTTGACTTGATGGTTTGTGTTGAGAAGTCTGCTGTGATTCTGATGGGTTTTCCTTTATAGGTAATCTGTTTCTTTTCTGTAACAGCTTTTAATATTCTGTTCTTGTGTTGAATTTCTGATGTCTTAATTATTATATGTCGGGGTGTATATTTATTTTGGTTATGGCTAGTTGGAGTGCTATATACCTCACTTATCTAAATGTCAAGTTCTTTCTCCATACTTTAGAAAGTTTTCTGATATTACTTCTGTAAATAGTCTTTTTATGTCTTTTGTGTTGATCCCTGTTTTTTGCTGACATCTACCACTCTTAAATTATTTTTCTTTGCATCATCTTACAGCTGTTGAATTATTTCTTCTTTTACTTGAGATATTATTTCTGATCTGATTTCTTTTGCAGCCTCATGAAGTTGTTTCTTTACTTCAGTTGCTATCTTTTCAGAAATTTCAGATGTGTGACTTTCAAATTATTCCAGGTCTATATCTCCCAGACTTGTTATGGGTGGGCAGAAGGTCTGAGATTTCCTTTACTCCTTTATCTTGACATTTTCCTGGGTTCCTCCAGATGAGCCGGTTGTGGAGTCCTAGGTGCTTCCTGTGCTGACTGCCTGTCTGTGTTGTAGAGAGATGGGCCAGGCACCTAACCTAGGTTCATGTTTCTCCTAACCTAGGTTCCTGGAAAATCAGTGGGATGTGGGGCAGGCTTCTCCAGACATGCACAGCTACTCCAAGACTCCCCTGATGGCTGCAGACATGTGGGGGCTTGGCTGGTTGGTTCTCTTATCCCACACTGGATACTGGTCCCTGATGGTTGCTGGCAGGCTTATGGGTGTGTGGCTGGCTGGTTCCAAGACTCTTATAGGTACATGAATGCAACTTGAGACCATACTCATAAGTGAAATAAATGAGTCTCATATGTGTAAACATTATATTATCTCCCTAGTGTAAGAAGCTGAAAGAGTAAATTAAATTCAAAACATACAATAGATATTGTGAAATGGGAAGAAACTGTTCAAAAGGAAAGTAAGATTGTGATAGGAAAAGGAGAAAAGAAGAAAGGGAAAAGTAAAAGTAAATATGTAGTGTATATATCTATACACATACATAAGATAGTTGCAGTAGCTAGACTACTAATTTCTATTAGTTCATTGAAAAGATAGTTTTATACATATTACACTTTATCAATTTTTGGTGCCTATATTTTGTAATCTGAGTAACTACTTTGAAGATAACAATAAGCAGCATACTAACCATTGCTATTCTCCTACTATCTTGTTTTGAAATTTTGTATCATTGTTTTTGTTTTTCTCTTTAAAATAAAATTTTAAAAAAATACATAAATGCATATATTCAAGAGTTATAAGAATGAAGTCAATTGACATATATAGTTTTGCATACTTTTCTCTCAAATGTAGTAAGTATAGAGAGTAAGAGATGAAAAAATATTGTCAAGAATTTAGGACATATTACTAGAAAGAAAATGTAAAGTTTAGGAGAACTTGTCAGATTAATATGCATTGGGGCTTGAATAAACAAAAACAGGTCAATTGGAGATCAAAGGCAAAAACAGAATGTTAAGGTTATTTAGACATCTTGGAGAGTAATGTTGATTGAAAACCAAAAGGTGTTGGATATGGAACTAAAACATAAATATCCAAAAAGAGAGGTGATTTTGGCTGGAGGTTGAGTAAATCCACAAAAAAGGATGGTAAGGATGATGTAAACAAAGCCTAATTCCAGAAAAACAAGCATTATCAACAGGAGTTTGGGACTCTTTCCTGTGGGAAAACTTCATCAGAATTCTTCTGCCCTTTCAGAATCCACCATAAACATTCTTATTCTCAAAGGATCAAATTTTATGTTTATGTGGATCCAGGGTATATAAAACATGTCTTCAAGATAGTCTTTTATAGAAATGAAGAAAATGGACTAAAGAGTGACACATGAGATTTCCTCTCCAGAGGCAGTGAAACAATCCTTAAGAGTTTAAAGGCCAGCAGATGAATCCTTGTTAGGTGGCCACAGAGGAAAAAAGATTAAATCACAATCAGAACATCTACATTCAATGCTCATTTTGCAGCTACTGTACAAGTGGGTCTGAAGTGTGGCCCAGACACAGAATGGACATGTGACCTCGGGAAAGTCATAGCATTTTACCTAATTTTTTATGTAGAAGATGGAGAGGTGAGGTTTTGCTTTATTCAATATTTTATAGTCTGAATATATGGTCCTAATGCTAAGATCCATACATTTAATGATTCCAAACCAATTGTGGTTTCCTTACTCAGACTGAGAAGCTAAAAGAGAAAAACGTCTTCAAGGACTTTTACTTCCCCCTATTTTCCATCTCCTAATGTGAATCAGAGAGATTTTCTGTCCCAGGAGAGCCATGTGCCAGCAATCTGAAGGGCAATCATCTTCCAGCTTGAAACCCTATCTGCCTCTACACTACTGTTGATTATAGGATGCTCTCTTCCTAATGCATATCTGCGGGATGCCTTTCTCCTGGATGGCTGGTCCTCCATCTAGAAAATGCCTTTCAAGGTTAAAAGCAGGCAAAGCCTCTTTGGTTTCTGTAAGGAATGCTTAAAGGTAAGTGAGGGTCTTTTTTTTCTTTTACCACAAATATTTTTGTTTTTATAGTCTTCAAAAATGAAACAATTTTTATCTTAACAGCAAATATTTCCATGCTAACATTTTGAAAACCAATATATTGTACACTGGCAAGTAATGTGGGAAATAGACATCCAGAACATTTAATAATGATTGAACACATAAAGCATTTTCCTTTTGTTTTCATGTGACAGCTGGATGGGTTTCAACTTCCTGATCACGGCACAGGCTCTCAGCTTCCAATTCTAGAAATTTTTTTTCTTTTCTCTGCCTTCCCTTTCCCTTCATGCCTCCTCCTTCCTCTCTGAGAGAACACAAATGTTTTTTATTACATAAGAGCCGCAAACTTTATATCTCCAGCTTCAATTGTTCCACATCGTAAACAGAGGAGTGAATTTCAGACTCCATTAAGAGAAAGGTGGGTCAGGATCATGGGGAGGGTTTTCATGTTGATAGGGTGAATTTTTTTACTCTTAAGAAAGGGAACAAATTGCTCTTGCCTGCAGATCATGTTCCAGCTACCAACCACATCACCAGGCAGCCTGAAGAGTGACAAGATCTCAGTTCTAGTTGAGGCAAAGTGAAGCGTGTAGTCCAGAACCAGTATAGTGGATGGAGGTTCTAAAATAATAATATGCTGTCTTTTGTGGGCTCAAGACAATGATGTTTTAAGTACTTTAACCCTTTCCATGATCCCTAGATACCTACTTCAGTTCACAAAATATTTATTGTTTTGAGTGTGAGGGATATAACAGACATTAGAAGTATAAAAATGAACAAGGTCGCACTTGTAACAAACTTGTATCTTGATGAAGACCATAAATAAAGAGATGTATCAACCTTTCACAGTGAGTCATAAGCAGAAGTGTCAATAGACAGACAAATGAAGAGTTCACTGCTGTTTTTTGTGATGAAGACAGTGTCTGGATCAAATATTGAGAGTGAATAGCAACTGACCAAATGAAGAAAGAAAGATGATATGCTTCAAGAAGCAAGAGAACCTGGCAAAGCCCTATGGTGTAAAACTATCAACAGACTGGCAACCCTAGAAATAGGAATGGCAGCAGAGATGGAGGGTGAGAAGAGGAGCCTAGTCTTAAGAGTCCTTGTATGACTGGCCAAGATCCTTGACTGCTTGGTAAGACAGTAGGACCTAGCAGAGATGGAAGCAAAAGATGAGCTTCACAGATATATCTGTCAGAGTTCTTTGGCCATGAACACCTAAACTGACCTGAAGAGGAAATTTTTTGCAAAAGTTTTGAAAGTTAACAAAAGTGAAGGAAAAAGTAAAGAAATTAGCCTTGAGAAAGATAATCCCAAAGAAGCCTTAACATAGAGGTGCAGACTGATAGTGCATATTTTCTTCAGGGGTCAACCACCAATAACTGTGTTCCTCAAAAAAATAAGTTATATCTCAAAAAATAACATAAAAAGTATGTGTGTACAAAATGTCAAAGTTGCTACAACAATGTAATAAGAAGTAAAAACTCTTTATTCTGATTTCTACTTTGAAGGACTACTTTAACTGTTTTAGATGTTTTGTCTTCCAAAATTTATCTAAGTCTAAAAAAGATGCTTACACAGCTAACCAAAAATAAACCTAAAAATATCATATTGTCTGGATGTGGAGAAATTTGCAAAAATGGAAGTGAGGAGGCTATAACATTGGTATAGAAATTATTATGCTTTGTTTCTATGGATTGAAATAGCTTAAATGTGTATTGTTTATCAATATATACTATTTATTCTGAATATAATACAGTTATGAAGAGACCAAATGTTTACTTATAATAAATCATAGAAGTCTGTATCCAAACACAGCTGTAACGCAGGCAAAGCATGAATACAAGCTTTATGGTTGAAAGAAATCCCTTTTATAGGAAAAAAATATTTGGAATATATGAGTTTACTTATGTTTCTATGTTGCTTACCAGCAGAAATGTAGATTCAGCCAAAGGTTTCATTTATCAACTGAGTAAACTTCATAAGAAAAATGAAAACAAGACTATAATTCATATTTTAAACATGCTTATGAACACATATGTATGTACAAGACACAAATCAATGTGTATATAGGCCTCTGCATGTACACGTCCATGTATGGCACACATATATCATCTCTATACTATACTTCTTTGTCTGAGTACATTCCTGAATTTTGGATCTTCAAACAATATTAACTACTTAGGCTTGAAAGTCAGTACCAGCTTCCAAGTGATCTGATGTGAAAACTGTGAGAAGGAATTCTCAGTGTGCTTGGAGAATGACGGGCCAGAGCTCCCCAGCAGGCCTCTCTCATTCTCGTGGTCTCACTGGGGCAATGGTCCAGAGGTTCTTACTCTTTGAAGGCCATGTGGAGCATAAGGTCTACCACCCTATTGCTGTAGCCAAATTCAAGATCAGACCAGGAAATGAACATGACAAAGTGGTCACTGAGGGACATGCCAGCCCCAGCATTGCAGATGGAAGGATTAATGTCATTGTTGAAGTCACAGGAGACAACCTGGTCTTCAGTACAGCCCTGGATACCTTTACCTTTTAGGGGGCCCTTTGATGCCAGATTCACTACCTTCTTGAAATTATATTTGACAACTTTATCCAGGCAGCAGGTCCACAACCAAAATGCCAATGAGCTTCTCCTACAGCTTAGGGATGATCTTGACCACAGCCTTGACAGCTCTTCTGGACACAGGGATGATGTTCTGGGCAGGCCCCAGCAAGCATTTTGGTTTCTGAAAGGGACCATCCACAGTCTTCTGAGTGGTAGGGATGGCATGGACTGTGGTCATGGGTCCCTTCACACAGTTATCATGAATGACTTTGGCCAGGGCATTATGCAGTTGGTGGTGCAGGAAGTATTCCTGAGTCTTGTGGGAGTTGTTGTCCTTTTCATCATTCACACCCAATCACAAATATGGGATCATTCACAGAAGGGGCACAGAGGATGACTCTTTGGGCTCCACTCTTCAAGTGAGCCTTGATCTTCTTCATGGTAGTAAAAACACCAGTGGACTCCACAACATGTTCAGCACCAGTGTAACCCCATCTGATGTTAGCAGATTCTTGGTCCTAGTAGATGGCAGTGACCTTTCAGTTGATGACAAGCCTCCTGTTGTCAGCCTTGACTGTGCCATGGGTGAAAACTTACTGAAACATATAGTAGACCATGTAGTTGAGGTCAATAAAGGGGTCATTGGTGATAATGATGTCTACTTTGCTAGACTTGAAAATAGCCCTCATGAGCAGGTGCATAATATGCCCAAATCTATTCACTCCAGTTTTCACCATCATGTCTCAGGTATGTGGCTGGCACTGCATGGAAAGAGGCAACTGTAAGTTGACTAGGGAGGAGCAGAGAGCCTTAATGATCATTGAGATGAGTAAACCACCTCCTACAAAAAAGATTATTCTTGATTACAAAGATGAGGAGGGAATCAGTCTCAAACTATTTTCTTGATCTCCTCTGTTAGACTTTTCTTCTGAAGGATTGACTATTTAAAATTTTACAAAGTTTTCAACAAAATTAAGGAAATGGAAGATTCTACAAAATAAAACACCATGCCTCTTCAATAAATGGGAAGAAAACTAAGAAGAGAATAAAAAGAACCAAAGTTTAAGAGAGATATGAAGCAGGATTACCAAACTCAATATATCAACCTTGTTTGTCTCCTGGTTCAAGCAAACCAATTATAAAAGAAAACAAAAGAAAAAGGTATTTGTGGTAATTGGGAAAACATAATTATTTACAAGAAATTTGACTATATTAAAGATTTTTTTGAACATTTCCTGGGTGTGAAAGTGATATTTCTCTTATGAATTGTTTTAGCAGTCTTCATCTTTTGGAGATCTGCATCAGTCAGGGATTACTAAAGAAACAGACATAACACAAGATACACAAATGTGTACGAAATTACAAGACTGGCTTATAATGGTCAACCACAAAGTCAGATGAGGGAGTGTGCAGAGGGTTTCTGCACACTGGAGGTTGAAGGGTACAGCCCAAGTGCTGGAGCTTACTGCGGTGTTCCGTGCAAGTCTGCATCAGGAGGCCAATGGGTCTACAATGATGGAATGCTGAAGAATCTACGATGGAAGGCTGGAGTCCCAGGCAGAAGCCGAACAGTCTGAGCCAGAAGCCAGGAGATGACATCCAAGCTGAAGGTGAAAACTGGAGCTCCTCCAAAGAATCAGCAATCAGTCCCTCATCATTTGCCTTTTATTGTATGCAGGCTACTCCCCTGGGGTGGGTGTAGCACTCACACCATCTGCCTGCCCTCCTCTTGTACAGGCTGAGGATGTTACAAACTAGGGATCCTGGTCCTCTGCTGAATCACTTAGTTAAACTTCTGACCTTCGCAAATTGACACAATGAACAATATCCCAGAATAGTAATGACTTGTCCTGTACACCCCAGGATGTAGAGCTGCTGAGTCACTTAGTTAAGCTTCTAGACTTCTCGAGTTGACAAAATGTATAAACCATAACAAGATCCTTACTGAAACATTTTTTGTATGAATTGATATAATTCCTGAGGCTTGCTATACAATAATTGAGTGGCAGGAAGCAGAGGTATAAGTAAAACAAAAGTTACCTAGGTTGCAGATGATTAAAGCTGGATATATAGGAAGCAGGGAAAGAGGGGATTAGTATATTAGGTTGTTCACTCTGTGCAAGTTAAAATTTCCCATACTAATAAGTTAAATTTTTTCACATACAGTCTATCTAAATATGGTTTCAAAAATTTTAGGAAATAACTTAATATGCTTATAACTTTATTTTGTTTTTATAAATGTGTTTCCAGCTAAAATATTTTATTCAAATGCTAAGATTGTATTATTCTTTCTCTCTTTGTTTTTTTTTTTTTGAGACAGTCTTATTATGCAGTCCAGGCCAACACTGAACTTACTATGTCACCCAAGACAGCCTCAAACTCATTTTCTTGCTTCAGCCCCATGAGCGCTGGAATTCCAGGTGAGCACCTTCACACCCAGTGGCATTGTTGTTTATTTAATTTATGCCCAGTTAATTCCAAAGCAAATATTTTTCAATATACTACCCTGTGATGGGTGTACACTATAATTAAAATACTATTTAAATTATACCCTGTATCAGATGCCCATTGCTCTCCACCTAGCCTCCTCATAGATAAAGTCCTTGGAGGCATCCCTGTCTGGAATTGGAAAGTTTCATTCATTTGGAAGATCTACTCTGGGAAATGATTTTCTTTCACAAGAGTCAATCTAGAGTTTTGAAACATCCTTCTGCTGTGTTTACAGCAGCACTTACGGACTCATCATCACTTTTACAACATGTAGTGAATCGAAATTCTTGACTGTGGCATTGAACTTGCCATGCATAGAATCCATTTAAGTCACTCAGACCTAGTAATAAATTCAGCATCATAGTTGTGTCCAACCTTTTCTTTCAACATCAAAAACCAACTATTTTGGCCATGACTGTCACAATGTGAGAGGGACATGCTTTTGTATCTGGTCTTCTATCCTGGTCACTCAAAGTTTCTGCGTATCTGACATGGGCCCTCAATTTTTCATTTGTCCTCTTGTCTTCAATAGAATGATCCTTTAGCAGCTCCCATCACTGTATTCTTGTTGTCCAAGATCAGAGGTATATGGTAATGAGATAAGTCTGACTGGTGAGCAACTACCTTCATTGCTTTTTCCACCTTTGTCAGTCTTGTTTCATTTCTTTTCCAGGTCAGTCACTCAACATAGCATCAGACTGGCAGCATTAGCACCAGATTTTGTATGTGGAAGGCTCATGATGAACAACATGATATGAAATTAAACCAGCCACAAGAGGAATTGATGAAACCAAGAGACAAGGAAAACATGAAGTGTGTGAGACTTCCTGCCACCCATGGTTGTATGTATGCTCTGTCATTGGTGAAAATGATGTTATGCAGCACAAGAGTGTACTTGAATCCATTTCATTTGAGTGAAGGGTCACTAAGATTTGCATTTACTTTTATAGAGCACTTAATACATACCAGGCACTTTTTTAAATACTGGAAAGAAAGCAGTAAATAAAACCATAGGCAACATAAAAATTCTGGTCTTCAAGGCATTTGTATTCTAATCAAGACTGCTGAAATTAAGGAGCAAAGGAGATGATAGGTTAGACAGTGGTAAGAAGAAAAAATTGGGAGATACAAATTGGTAGGATAAAAGAGGGGTTGCAGTTATCTTTGTCTGTCTTATCTAAAGACTTTGCTTGAGAAGTTTATTTATGTCAAGCCTGAAAGGAGTGAGAAAGTGAGCCCAAAAAGTGCTGGAAAAGTATTCTGGCAGAGGTCACAGCAACAAAAAAAGGCCCTAAGGTACAGCCATGGTTTGTAGATTTGAGGAAAATAGGACACTCATGAGCTGGAGCGAGTGGGAAGGAAAAGAATAGTATGGGACATTTAAAAAGTAATAAAGATCCAAGTTCCCCAGAAGTTTTTGTAAGGATTGAGTTTTGATTCTAAATGGCATGGGTTTTCTGTAGGATTTTGAGAAGAAGGGTTATAGGAAAGTTGACTGCTGTGTCAGTGACGAAAGGAAGAAGGACAAGGATGGATACAGAGAAACAGGTTAGGTAGTTAATGAGAAACTCCAGATAGAGAAATGAGAGCAGCTTGGAAAAGAGCAGAGGCAGTGACAGTGGTGAGAACGTATCATGTTTTGTACATATGTATTTTAAACATAAAAGCAAAAGAATTTGCTGATTGTTCAGAGATGGGTTTAGGGCTTGAGCAAGTTGAAAAATAAAATTGCATTATTGAAGTAGAGAAGACTCTGGGAAGAGGAAGGGTAGATACCAAGAGCTCTTTATATGAGATGTCTAAGAGAAGATATAAATAGTTAAGAATATTGATCTGGAACTCAGGGAGGAAATCTAGTTATATACATTAATTTGTGAGTCATTAACATTTGTAGAATTTAAAAAAACCTTTGCTGGGTTACATAATCTAAAGTCTGGAAAGAGCTAGAAAACAGAAAAGATAGGAGTATCCTTTTGGGAACTTCAATATTTAAAGTTTGAAAAGATGAGGAGAACTTAGCAAAGACTAATAAAGAGCAACCAGGAAAAAAAAAACAACAGCTTTTTCAAATAATTTGAAAGCAGGTTGAATGTAGAGTATGACTACTGGCACTATAAGAAGGCAAAACTGCCACACTTTGGAACTTTACTTCAGATGGTGTCTATTTCCTCAGTGAAACAGGAAGCAAGTGAACAAGATTATAAACATGAAATGAGGCCAATCTGCATGGTTGTACATTTTTCTCTGCCCATATTCAGATGTGTTCAAATTCCTCAATTAGATCTAGATGCATGTGACAAAGTGATTGATGGGCAAGATAGGGTATTGGCCAAGTGTGATAGTTAACTGATTGTGTCAACTTGAGTAAGACTCATCCAACTCAATTGGATGAGCATTGTTCTAGGTGTGGCTGAAGAATTTTACTGAAGATGGAAGACTCATTCTTGGTGCTGGGCCAAGGACCACTCACCTCCTGTGCTGCTAGAGAAGACCTGAAAGGTTTAATTCCCATGTGGGTTCACATACATGATGGGAAAAAAGGTAGGCAGCAGCAAGCACACCAATCCCTTCCAGGTAAAACTCAGCCACTGTATTCCTGAGGCTGAGACTCCTTCAGATAGGTCCTCCAATTCCATAAAGAAGAAAAGAAGTGAAAGGAGGTGTTTTGTTTGTTTCATCATATTGGGGTCCTAGAAGCACAGGTAGAAACTTGAAGACTTGGGATGAAAAGAGACAAGTTTCTATCAAGGGAATTAGATGGCTGAGGCACATCATGAAGTGGACACCATAAATTATAGATACTTCTGTTATAATAATTTAAATAAAGACCAACTCCATAATATCAGATTATGAATATTCTGTAGAAACTATACATGCTAAAATAAAGGTGGCCCGGCTACCTTTTGTGAGGAGAGGGAGCCTTCAACTCTTCCCAGCACTTCTAACAAATTTCCCTTCTCTATTCCGTGTTGTGGGGCACAAAGGTAGTAAGTAAGGATCCCTTGCTCATTTGCCCCAGTGTGCCTTTCAGTTTACAGGATGATACTGAGTCTGCTTTGTCAAGATACTAATACTGTCAAGAATAGAAAACAGTTTAGAGTTGTTATGGACAGCTTAAACACTCTTAGCACCTGCTGTAGTGCCTCTAACATGGCCTGTCTCAAGATTTGCACTTCTTACTTATGTGGAATAACAGAGACTATGTTTACCTTCCCCTGTGGAACAATCCAATCAGTCAGGAAAGTACATGAAATGGTGTTTTAAAAGATCCTGGTTATTATGCAACAGAGGACAATAATCTCTGAGAAAGAAAAATAGCAAGATGAACCTTACACTTACTTAATATTTCAGTCTATTATGAGTTCCCAGGCTACAGAGTATAAGAAGATATTCAAGTAAAGTCCTGAAGAGTCCTCAAGTTGAGGAGACAGAAGTGAGAGTTCCAAGACAGTGAGGTAACTGGACTTCACAAATGAGAGAAGCAGAAAACACAGAAAAGCAACCCCAGAGACTTACACAATGCCTCCCTCCAGAATGTAGCAAAGTACTATGACCACTGCATGCATATAAAGCAACTCTCATAACTAGGCAAAGCACTACCTGAAAAGTTTAGTGGGAGGAGTACCTGGAAATCACATCAGGATAGTTATGATCACCACTAGAAAAACTCATAACTCACAATGAATTAGGAAATGCAGGAGTATTAAATAATTAGTACTATGTTAAATAATATTCCACTCCCATCTAGCAAACTTTAAAAGTGATACCCAAAAAGATTGAACTGTTTCTAAGTAACTTAACTGTAACACAGAAGAAAACTCAAGAATATTTATAGGAGTACAAAAATACCCAGAACACCCTAAAAAATAAAATTCACAATGTCTGGCAGCTAATCAAAAATTACTAAGCAGGCAAACAAGTAGGCAAAGGCAGTGATTAATGAGGAGGGAAGACAATCTACTGAGATAGACACAGAACTGGTACAGATGTTCCAATTAACAGACAACAACATAAAAAGTTATTATAACTATATTCCATATGTTCAAAGGTTATGTAGAAATATAAAAGAAAATTTTAAAAACTAAATCAAACTTCTAGAGATGAAAACAAAAATGAGATGAAAAATATACTGCATGGTATTAACATCAGATAGGATCTTGCAGAAGGAATGTTAAGTGAATCTGAAAATAAAACAATAGAAATTCTGTAAAAGCACATGGGGGGGAAGATTAAAGAAATAAATAAAACCGCATTAGTGGGCTGTGGAACAACTTCAATCAACCTAATATTGATGCATATGAAAGACAGAAAGGAAGTACAAAAGAAAAACATTTGAAGAAATGGTCATTTTAAAAATTGGATAGAGTACTTGCCTGGTCCTGGGATCTCTCCCTGTTCCTGAAAAACAAAGATGAAAATGTAAACCCAAAGAGTCAAAATGGTAAACAAGAAATACAAAAGAAAAACTACCTGTACCAAAGCAAATCATAATACTGTGAAGATTTTTAGCTGTAAGCTCAATGTCTCTGTATCTAATGAAGATTATTTCTTCTGGAGCAAGTTTTGGTTGCCAATTTCAAGAAATTGGCCTATTTCATTTAAGTCGCTGATCTGATGAATTCTATCAAAGCTTAATGAAAGAAATAATATTACTTTATTATTAATCACAAACTCTTTCAGAAAATTGAAGAACAAAGAATACTTTTCAATTTATTACATGGTTCTATAAGAGTCCAGAAAGAGAGCCACATATTTAGACTATTGATTTTTAAACAAAGACTCCAAGGCAATTCTACAGAGAAAGAAGGATAATTAGCTGGATGTGGTAGCACATGACCGTGATTGCAGCACTCAGGAAACTGAGGCAAGAGGATTGTAAATTTGAATCCAGTCTGGACTACATAGCAAGTTGAAGGCTAGTCTGGACTGCATAACAAGTTGAAGGCCACCCTGAATTACATGCTGAGAGCCTACCTGAAAGCCAAAGTTTTTTTTTTTTTAAAGGAGAGAGAATAAATAAATAAATAAATAAATGACAACAAAATGGATAATATTTGACCACTGGTGCTACAACAATTGGATAGCCAAACATAAATATATTCTACCATATGCATAAACTTGGGAAGAATTATGGACCTAAAAGAAATTCTAAAACTATAGAACTTCCTGAAGAAAAAAAATGGAAAGAAGCTTTGTGACCTTGGGTTAGCCAAAGATTTATTAGAATACCAAAAGCATGACCCATGAAACAAATTCCCAAAATTGATAAATTGTATTTCATTAGAATAAAATGTTTCTGCTCTTTGAAAGACATTATTAAGAACATGAGAAGACAAGCCACAGACTGGGAAAAATATTTGCAAATCATAAATCTTATAAGGAACCTACATCCAGAATCTATAAAGAACACTCAAAACTTAATAATAAGAAAATAACCAAATTTCAAAATTGAGAAAAGATTTGAGAACACATTTCACTAAAACTATCTATTTATCTGCCAAATAAGGACATGAAAAGATGTTCATTACCATTGTCATTAAGGAAATGCAAATGAAAACCATATCACTATATACCTACTGGAAGGATTAATTTTAATCTGATTGACCATACCAAGGACCAGTAAGGATGGGAAGGCACCAAAATACAAGATGGTATAATCATTTTAGAAGAGAGTTGGGTAGTTTCTTTAAAAGTTAACATATACTTACTATATTATCCAGGGATTCTACACCTCTGTATGAAAGCCTATACTCATACAGAGAATTATGTGTAAATATTCATAACAGCTTTGTTTGTAATGTCCAAAACTGGAACACAAACTAAACGTCCATCAGTAGGTGAATGTACAAACAAGCCATTGTAATGCAAGGGACTAATATTCAGAAAAAAAGAAAAATGAACTGTTGATAGATTCAATAATTAGCATGTATCTCAAAGTAGTAATACTGAATGAGTGAAGAATAAGAATAGGAAGGGCATGTACTATGTAATTCTATGGATAGAATTCTAAATTCTATTCTCTTCCAAATTCTAGAAAATGCAAACCAACCTGCAGTAATGGAAGAAAAATCATGGTTGCCAAGGAAAGTGAAGAGAAAAAAACAGAGATTACAGTAGGGGTAGGAAGACACATGTGGGCCACTGACATGCTCACTCTCCTGGTTATATTGATGGCTTTATGCATACATACATGTGTCAAAACTGTCAAATTGTACACTGAAATATATGCAGTTTGGTGTGTGTCAATTATACCTCAATAAAGCTATTATAAAACCATCTACCACTTTCAGTTTTTTGCTGCTTAAAATGGATCCTCAAATAAACATTTGCTTTCTATTTTTAGTTTCTCTTGGGAGCTTACCTTCTATTTGATTCTAAAATTCAGTGACTCCAACTCACATAAATGTCTTGGTAAAGGTATCCAATGCCACTTAGCTGTAGATCAAGAGTGTGTCTGTAATCCAGCTTCTGTACAACCTAAACTTTTCCTATCAAGCAAAAGCTATAATTCAATCACAATAGACATTATGGTGAATATTTATCTACCTACAGGCATGAAAGGTGGCAAATTATACCAACTATCTGTACAGACAAGTTTTCCATACATCACTTTCACTCGTTCATTCAAACAAAGGGAGATTACTGAGTGTCCACTCTGCAATAGCTGCAGTAATATCTTTGTGTACCTACTATGTAGGGGCCGTGATCTATATTTAATTCTAAATAAAAACTCTTTCACGTAAGTATTTATTATTACCAATTTGTAGATGAGTAAAGGAAAGATCAAACAAGTTAAACGTTTGCTAAATTTTACATTACTGGTAAAAGGAAACTTGGAATAGTAATTTTTCTATATAAACATAAAACTAAAACCTCTCTTCTTAATCATTGAAAGGTTGTTGTCTAAGTCTCAGGTTTGGGAATGAATGAAAAATATTTGTCTTTTATACACACACACACACACACACACACTAGCACATAGTTTTGTTTTGTTTTATTTTTACTAGCACATAGTTTTTGTAAGACCATTGCTACTCTCATTTTAGTTGTTACTTCATTACCATCCACCGGACTACTTTCTTTTATTTTATACTCTATAGTTTCAAGGTTGTTTCTAGCTTCTAACCATCTCCTGTGAGATGTGGATCCCAAGGATATAAAGTAGATAAGTTAGCAAAGGTCAATAACGCACTTCAAAGGGTTTGAGATATATAAACTGAAAGCTGTTATTCTTCCTGTAATAGAAGAATTGGTTGAAATGTTGAATTTTCACTAAAACCTTTCATTGGTTATATGAGTTATTGCCAAAAAATCTCTATACAACTGGTGGTTTACAGTATAGTGAGGGTTTCTAAAATAATACCTAACAGCATGAGGTGCAGGTATTTTTCAAAGTCAAATAGGACTGAAGCGAAGGGGTCATGCACCTTGCAGTAAGGTGAGACATCAGTTATGCCCCATGGGCTGTTCAAAGGGGTACAGCAGCTGTGAAGACAGGGAAGCTGGAATGAAGCCACATAACATATGCCTTCATTGCATTCATGGAGCAAACTGAGCACCGAGCAGATGGCCCCTCACTTTGATGAATGATCAGAAGGAAAATCCATGGATGCCATAGAAATCGGAACGTACATGATGCTTTTAGGGGACCACATGTCAACGATAGCAGCAGATGGAATGGTTACCTCCCTCTTCTTGCCTTTAGATCAAAATCCATGAAGAAATTGCAATTGGGATGGACAGTATGTAAAGGACAAACAGAATCAACTGCATAATAGGATGGGAAGAATGTCTTTTTTTTCCTTACTACACTTCCTAACCAGCCACACAGCTCCTGATTCTTTCAATTCATAGCCTCTTGCCCATTCTATTTCTAGTCTCTCAAAAGTCTAGCCCTGATTCTTCTGGACAGCCTGAATCCATAGGTCCTGCCCAAATTCCACATATCTTTAGTTTTCACAGCCCACAGTGACTATTCATTCATCATTCTCAATTTGCTCACAGTTTGTATCAACCATTATTTTTTAAAATAATGAATACAGTATATGATGTTCTTTTTATAGATAAATACAGTCCTAGACATTAGTAACTTGAGGTCCAAGAATATTTTTAAAACACTGAATTTCTCCTAGCTGGCACACGACCTGGAATATGCGACTTTGTGACTATCTTCTTTATGCCAATTAAGGCCATAACATTGATATCTTGTTACAGTTGTGATTTAAAAAAAAAAAAAACCCTGCTCATATTGAATTTTGAGAAGCAGAATTAGGTTGTGACCAGAATCATGGAAAGGACTAAGCTTTTTTTTTTTTCAGGACTAAGTTCTTGAACCAAGGTACCACTGTATAAAGTGCCTGGACTATTTGGAAATTATCACAGTGTACATAGACAGGATATTGGATGAGTGATGGAAATAAATTGCTACAAATTAAAAGCAATTGATAGTTCTTAGCTTTCCTATTACTCTTAATTATGGTTTTTTTCATTCTTTTGGACTTGTTTGGTTGTTAGAGACAGAGACCATTCTAAAAAAAGAAATTTTTCACCCACGAAGCTCTGGAGCATACTTGAGCAATTCACAGAACTGAAAGAAGAAATATGAAGTTCATATTCTCAAGAGGCTTTAGCCAGACACTTAAAACCATAAGATTTCTCTGTCTTCATGTGACAATTGTGTCCACTTGGTTCCATTTAGCAGGCACATTTCTTCACATATCTGTTAGGAGACCCCAGTTGAGATTCTTCTGTCTTGGAAACCCCAGAGAGCATATCAGTCTCAGGGAAGGATCATGGTACCATTTATATGTCTTTGATCAAATCACTATAACTAATGAGATGGGATACTGTGACTGGGTAGACCTGCAGTATCCACCTTCCAACCCTGTAGCCAGAGAACAGTTTGTAATAAGAAAGAGGAAACACAAGATTGTTCCAAGAACAACAATAGATTTCACAGCCCACTAATAGCATAGCATATTATTGGTTGATGGGCAAGAGATTTCAAATTGGGAGGGAAATGAGCAATTGTTGAAATGAAAGAAGCACTTCTACCTATCATAAACTTTCTTTTATCAAATGTTCTCATTTGAGCCAGGCTGGATAGTAATTCATTACTCACTTCCTGGATGCCATCTCTGTTTTGAACAAAATAAAAGGTTACAAGATTCTGTGAACCAAGTGAGTCTCTAGGCTGTGATAGAAGACTTGGAAATCAAGTCTTTGAAGGAAGCAGGTGGAGTAATTTTTCTAATAGTGGTTTTTGAGTGGTTCCATAAAGATATATGCTTTGTTTCCTTGAAAGTCCTGGGAGCCCTACACAATTGACACAAAAGTTACATGAAAAACACTAAAGAAATAAGTGTCAGCAGGCCATGGTGGGGCATACTTGTAATTTCAGCACTATGGCAAGAAGGGTGGCAAGGAGGATGGCAAGTTTGAACCTGGCCTGGATGACTTATCAAGATCTTTTCTTAAAAACAAAACCAAAACAGAGCTTGAGATGTAGCTCAATCCCCGAGACTCTCCTACAAAAAAAAAAAATAGGTGTTGTAGAGAAAACATTGCCTTTGTCTCTGAATTGTCACTTTGGATTTCATCTCTGCTGGAGTAAGTATAAAGGTAAACCCAGGAAACACTTCTATTTTATTTTGTTTTTATTCCCTACATGAATTTGTCACCACCATCACATCAAAAGATGGCTAAAGCTCTAGAGGAAATACAAATCGCTTCACAAAATATTAAGATGATTCTACTGTTTGTAAAATATCTTTTGTGAAGATCAAAAAGAAAATCATGCCAAACCGATTGAAGACTGTCACCAAGAACGTTAAGATATGCGTTGGGAAAGTGGTTGTAATTTTTGTATGAAAAGAATACGCATTTGAGTGTTAGTTTCTAAGCATATTCAAGAAGAAATGGTAAAGAGATTCCACAGAAGATTCACTCTCTGCTTTGACAAAGTTGCTCAATCAGATATAATGTACAGCCTGTTTTTTTGTTTTGTTTTTTTGTTTGTTTTTTTGCTCTTCTCGACTTCTTGAATAGAATCTCTAGCTCAAGCCACTTGTCAGTTGAGATAATTTCCCATCTTTTAGACACAAGTTCAAATAAAAAGAGAAAGTAGAAAGGCCTAGACCAGATTCACTCTTACCTGAATGGGTCTTTTAGGACTGGGTTACTTTGGTCTTAGCATCCTGTCTTTGGAGTTTACTTCCAGAGGCTTCTTTCATTGTTTCCTTCATTCTCACAGTAATAAACAGTGTTTTCAGAGGATTTTACTCAGATCTTCCAACTTTGCTAGTTTCTAAAAAACTAAGTTTAATGTTTGCCCACTACCTGCATCTTTTCTCTCTAGGTCTGTGAACCACAAGACAGATGTAGAGTTTGCTGCCCCATCCTCAAGCCTCTTCATGACCTTACATCATAGGGTGCAATGGGCAGCATGTAAGTGTCAACATTTTTCTTTATTAGTCATGATTAATGAAAGAAATGTCTTATTTACAAAAACACTCATATCTAACAGCATCAAGTCATAAGGTCATGACTGATACTAGTTATAGAAAGATGAAAACTATAATCCTTAAGCTTTGAATTTAAAAAAAAAGTCTCAAGTTTTCATGGAGTAGCTACTGAATTATGAAAAATCCCTTATAAGGAAGTCAAACTGAAATGAACTATTTCTGAACTTCTTTCTCATTCTTTCACTGCAAAAAAAAGTATTTTTCCATACTG
>RJWT010004916.1:6136-32224 GCA_004365215.1 Cuniculus paca
TTCTGTTTTAAATAAATATTTTGTCATCCATCAGCAATTGAGATGTAGTAGTATTGAAGCAAGCAATAACAAACCCTTTTAAAGGTTTAGAATCTTCTAAAGAATGTCTGTGTAAGGACCGTTGGACAGATTGTAGTATAGGTTTAGCTGAAACTCAGGCATTTCCCCTATTATTTGGCAGCTAACTGGCTTTTTCAGATTTTGGAAAAGTGCAAAATCCTTTTACATAGAAATTTTTTTTCTGTAAGCCGTTTTTTTCCAAAATATTTTCGTGTGCCTTTGTTATGATGGCTTAAATAATTTTTATTATAATACTAATGTATAAACATAAAACTTATGTGTGCTTATAATTCTGATACAGCTGTAAGCTAAAACAAACTTAAAATTCAATTTAAGTAAAACTATAAAACCAACATCACAGTGCCTGCTGGTAAGTATGAGGTCTGAGTTCGATTCCCAGAACCAAAAAACAAAACAAAACAAAACAGAACAAAACAAAACATCAATTCAGATTAACATTAACGTGATAAAGGAACCAGACTTAAAATATTGTTTTTTCTATTATTACAGTGACAGAGGGATAGTATTCAGAGCATAAGCTCAAATAATAGAATCAGCCAAGATTCCAGTCAGCAGATGAGTGGATAAAGAAAATGTGGACTGTATATACAATGAAGTGTTATTTAGCCATGGAGAATGGAGTCATGCCATATGCAAGATGGAACTAGAGATCATCATGTTAAGTACAATAAGCCAGTCTCAAAAAGATGAGAATCACATGTTTTCTGTCATATGTGGAATCTAAGGGGTGGAGGAGTCAACATGAAAATAGAAGGGAGACCATTATTAAACAGGAAGGGGATGAGGAGGGGAGGGTAAGGGATGGTAACAGGAGAGGTTATGATCGAAGTATGTTACATACATGTTAAGGTCCAATTTTGTCTGCAACTTACTTTGTGCAGATGACTTAATTTGCTTATTTGTGAAATGAGAATAATTTAGTCAAATTAGGATTATTGAAATAACAGGATTATTTGTATGTCAAGTCATAAAATAGTACTTGGAAAATAATTGATCAGTAAAAATTACAGTAAGTATTGTTGTTTCATTATTGACCTTCAGAAACCAAATGGTCAGTGTTGGGCTTAGTGGTTATTTTTGTAAGTTTTTCATTGTTGTGACAAAAATACCTGACATGAATAATTTAAAGGATGAAAGATTTTATTTTTGGCTCATGGTTTTAGAGGTTTCATTCCATGGTCAGCTGGTTACATTGCTGTGTGTTTGAGGTGAGGCAGAACATCAAGATGAAATGGCATGGTGGAGCAAACCTGCTTATCTAATGGTAGTCAGGAAGCAGAGAGAAAGGGAGAGTCCAACAGACGCGTCCTGGGACCAGATACAATCCTCAAGATCATGCCCACATGACCTACTCCCTTCATCTAGGCCCTACCTCCTAAATTTCCATTATCTCCCAATAATTCCATCAAATTATGATTTCATCAATGGGTTAATCCACTGATGACACTGCAGTTAACATGATCCAGTCACTTTCCAAGAAGCTGCCTCTGAACACATGAGACTGTTGAGGGATATTTTAGATCTAGCCTGTAACTGGTAGAACAGCATCTGATTCTGTTTAGTGTGTTTCTGATTTTGACTTTGATAATATACATACCATAAAATCTCTTATTTGCTTTAGTGAACATACAATTTAGTGTAACTTCATAGCTTTGTTTGTTAATTTAAAATATTTCGTACATGAACTTAAGTTTGCCAGCCAGAACTGCTTGAATTTCAGTATTTAGTGACATGTCACTAAGTTACATTGTAAAGCTGAGAGTATAGCCTAATCGTGGTCCAATTAGATATGGGAAAATACTGCATGAAGTCATTTTTCACTTGAAAATGTAAGAAAAATCCCAGTATTTTTCAGTGTAGAGTTTATTATTAGGCTGCTGGAGGAAATCGTTACAATATAGGTTTTTTCAACATATCAAAAAATACTTTGTCTTATTGATTCTATTTTGTTTTAAACTTAGTATATATTGAAGTATATCAACAGCAATTCTTCGTCAGCTTGGACTCAATCCATGTAATTGCCCTATGTATGAGCTAATTATATTCTCATAAACTACTGAGAAATGTTTTAGTTAGGCATAGTGTTGTCCTAACAGATTGGGACTCTGTAAGGAATGAGTGAACATAGGGTAAACAAATAGCAGTCTCTGGCATTCCTGTCAAATAACTATATCTTAAACTTTTTTTTAATACCCTTTATTACAACCTGAGCACCTCAGTATAAAACTAAACAGTGGTGAACTAATTCTGAATTACTGTAACATTGGTGACCGAGTTGAAATGTATTAATACTAATACTAGAAAAGTGTTTTCATTTTATAGTACTCAAAAAAAAGTTTAAGAGCCTCCTATGAGGTTGCTGGTAAATTTCAGAATATGATGAAAGTGATTTATGATTACTACCAATATCTGTTGACTCTTTTTTTTTTTTTTGGTACCGGGGATCGAACTCATGGCCTCACACTTACCAGGCAAGCGCTTGAGCCACTGAGCTAAATCCCAAGCCCTACCTGTTGATTCTTGAAGGTTGATGAATATTGTAGCATTAAGTAGATAAGCTGTAGTAAAATCTACAATTTTATCCTGTTGCTTTTTATTTATTTTAATTATACATTCTTTCCTGACTGTGGGACTGTTGCAGGAAAATTCCCAAGCCAAACCAAACTGAAAGGAAGACTCTGCACCGAGGAGATAAGAAGACAGCATTTAATCTTTATGCCCGTGGACTGTTGCATTTTCACAACAGTGGACTGTTGCAGGATAATTCCATAAAGATAACAGCCTTGAGTTTACAGAGAGCTTAGTTTATATAGAAGTTATGTGTAGGAGGTACAAGGCAAGTGACAAAACATCACATAATTGGTTACATGCATTGAGTCATATATCGACAGGCAGGCTAGTCTTGAACAGATGTTGAAACAAAGGAATTGTTTATCATAATATAGAAATACTCTGGGGAACAAGGGGAGGGGGGCCCTTACAAAGTGAGCATAGTTAAAAGCATTACCATAATGTAGAAACAGTCTGGAGAGGGGGCTCTTTCAGAGTGAGCAAGTTAGAAGTGTCTTTGATAGCCCAGGGTGCCTTAAGGTATAGACAGTTACTCTGACTCAGTGCTCATTAGAGGTATGCAGTTGGGTTTTAGACCCTGTCAGGGTCAGTTGAATTCAGCAGAATCTTGGTTAGAGACCTCTAATTGATCATGAAATACTTGCAAGTTTGTTATTTTATAAATATGTTCTTACATTATAATTGTGCCCCAACAGGACCTTCCAACAAAATACTATTTACTATTGTATAGTAGCTTTTGCCTGGGTAAATCGGTTCTCTTAAATTCTGAGGTCCTTTATAATTTCACATTTTGATTCTGCCACATTTTTACATGTTCGAACTGTTGCAACGCTTCATTCAAATATTTTGCCAAAATTCATATGATTTTCTGTGAACATATGTTACTATTTTAACTTCTCATACCAGTGGCAAAGTAATATTTTTTTTAACTTCCAGTCACATTTTATGATGTCAAATGTTTGGAAATAATTGGTGCAAAAGACAAATTTTAAATTTATATCTACTAAAAAGAATAGAGTATGAGCAAGTTTCCCAACAAATGAGAAGTTGAGTGATACCGCTTTAGGTGTTTATGAGTTCTAATGTGAGTAGAGGTATGCAGGCAAAGATGTGGCTGGGTATGTGGTTATGCCTGTAATCCCAGTATTTTGGGAGGCTGAGGCAGGAGGATCATAAAGTTTGAGCCTGGTGTGGGCAATTTAATGACTTTGTGAAACAGACCTTGTCTCAAAATAAAAAATAAAGGCTTAGGATATAGCTCAGTGTGAGGGCCCTGGGCTTGATCCTCAGTACTCCCCCGTCCCTGCCACCCCCACGGAAAAGGCAGGAGAGTATTGATTTAGATAGCATTACTTGGCTACTGTTTAAATGATTCCTTGTATGTTTATGTTAATTAGGTTGTTTTTGTGATTAAAATAAACAAGTTCAACACTAAGCCTCTCACAAATTTGAGTCTAATCTCAATAGCAATTGTACTGAAATGCATTACAAGGAAATTAAAAATTTCAGGTGTCAAACGAGATGAATGTATTATTTTACATGTATCAGTAGTAATTTGAGTTCATGTCTGTGTAACAAAAACTCCGTCTACACTGGCTGAACAAAATCAGGAGTGTATCTTCCCCTTTTACTAACAAGGAGTCATAAATGTGGGTCTGTGATGTAACCAAGGACCCAGTACTTTCTGGCTGTTTGCAAGCATCATCTTTAAGTTCTTGTTTCATCTTTAAGTTCTTATTTCACACATCTATATTTCAAAGGGCTTTCACCTGGTGACTTCCAAAACTGTCTTAGAGCCACCAGTTTTTCAAAGGAAGCTGGGAAATGTTTTAGCTGGACACAGTGTTGTCCTAACAGATTGGGACTCTGTAAGGAATGAATGGACATAGGGTAAACAAATAGCAATCTCTGGCATTCCACATAACTGTATCTCAAACTATTTTTTTCTTTTTTCTTTTTGTACCCTTTATTCCAACCTGAGCACCTCAGTGTAAAACTGAACACTGGTGAACTAATTCTGCTAATTCTGAATTACTGTAAAATGTTCAAGCCCTGGTAGCAGTTCAATACTTCAGTAGATTAAATCATCTCTGACACATGGTAAATTTCATACAATAAAAATACCTAAAAAATTAATGGAATATTTTGAACTGATCAAAATAAAATGGACTTTGTAAACAAGCCTGTAAAATTGTTACTGACATTGTAATATGTATGTTACAAATTATAGGTACATTGTTTATTATGGTTCTAGCCACGTAGGAACTGAAATCCCTTCAGACATCAGAGGGTGAGAGAAAGAACTAGCTGTTTTGGTAACTGTACACTTTCAAGCAACTCTTAAATATTACAGAAGATAATAAAAATAAATGGAGACTACAGTGCAGTAGCCTATTTACAGTATAGCTGAAGATCAAATTTAAAGTAATCAAGTTTGACCGTACATAATTGTTAGTGCTCTGACTGTATTACATCCAAAAGGAACAAAATCCCTCCCTGCTCCCCAGGGCAGCAGTGATTAAATAGAAACCACAGATACCTGGTTTACTTCATTTTTGTTGAGCTCACATGAAGGAAACACTTCATTAAAATGCATTTATTGGTTTCCATATTCCTAAACAAGTTGGGGTTGCATTTCACTTTGTTACTCTTTTGAAAAATAATAGGATTAGCTATAATTCATTTATTTTATATTTTTAATTTTTTATTTTTTTGAGACAGGGTCTGACTGTGCAATTCAGGGTAGCCTTAAACTCACTTTGTAGCCAAGGTTGACCTTGAACTTGTAGTGATCCTCCTGCCTCAGCCTCCCAAGGGCTGGGGTTACAGGTGCACATGACCATGCCTGGCCAGAATTGGCTATAATTTAGATGCTACTAATGTTCCTTTTCTTTCCGGAGATGTGAGACTGTTTTCTTGTGATTAACTTAGGTATTATAATTTAGAATGTAGACTTTAGATAACAGAAGAAATAGTTTGCCTGAATACCATAGCTAAGCATAAGTATCTTTATAATCTCTTTCTAAAAATGTTTTTCAGAAAGGCTAAACTAATAATTTCTAATTTTTTCATGGGTGACTACTGTCCCAGTTTGGTGAAACTGGATAGTTAACTGTGGGTCCAGAACTGTGGGTCCTTAATGATGAGAAATGATTCCCTATAACTTTCCAGTGAAACAAGTACACATGTAGATCTCATTTTCCCTTTCTGTTGCTGAAACATTAGTCAGAGAAACACCAACATGTTATTAAAACTTAAGCTCATAACACTTAATATTTTCTTCTCTATTAGAAACTTGACTCTCTTATATAAGAGTCTCTTCATTCTGGGAGTCATACTGGGCTGGTTAAATGTTCCAGTTTCACTGTAATTAACATTTAGGAAGCAGAATGATCCAGCTCGTTCAAACTGGAGGTTTAGTTCCTACGGCTGCTGGTTGGTTGTGTGGGTTCCGTAAGGTCTACTCTTCTTCCTTCAGCCTGAATTATGTGGTTCTTTCATTGGCAGCGTTTTAGCTATTGCCATGACTGTTTCATTTGCATTCGTTGATGTTTTAGCTGATGTCTCCATGAATGAATAAACTGTTGTCATCTGCGTATGATTGTGCTTCCAGGGAATCTACACTTTTATTTGCTCGATTAGCTTTGTTTTCTGATAAATATATTACAGTGTGAGGACTTGTTGCCTCTGAAGTTCTTTAGCTCAGTTTTTCCCTCTTGCAAAGGGCTCCTACTAATCTGTGATATCATACGTGATTCTGATGGCTTGTGCTTCTCTGTAGTGCATTGCTGCTAGGCTATGGCATCGTTCTTGACCAGCTGTATCCCAAACCACTGTGTGTCGTCAAGACACACACTGTGGGTTAAAAAAGCAGCCTCAGTGGTAGTGTCTTGAAATTAATGAAACTGGCCTTTCACAAACACACAAACCAGTCTTTCTCTTTTATCTGTGTTTTTGCTTTAATCACAGAAGTGTAAAATGGGTATAAATAAATCCTTAAATTATTAGAGATTGAAGGAAGTGTAAGGTCATGTGGTTCCATCATCTCAGTCTTAGAGATCATGCCTTGTTTGAGGCCACCCGGTCAAATTCCAGGCCTAGAATTTGAAGTGTCCTGATTCCTACACTAGTCACCATTGTTTCGATTTACTGTGTTGCTTCATGAACTCTGGTCACTCATGTATCACAAGTTGCATATCCATAAACTATAAACCAGAAATTCTCAATACTCCAAAATCTGAAACTTTTGGGTGCTGATACAACATTCAAAAAGTTTTGGATTTTTGGAGCATTTTCAATTTACAGTTTTTCAGTTAGAGATGCTCAACCACTAGGATCTATGCAGATATTCCAGAATGCAGCAGTCTCCAGAAAATGAAACACTTTTGATCTCAAGCATTTTGGACAGTGAGTACTTAGTTTATACTCTCCCTGCATACACAGAACAGCTGCTTTTTGATCGTGGTATCAGTGAAAAACTCCTAATTGTGTGAATGATTACAGTAAAAGTAATTAGAGGTTTCATAGTTCTTCAGACTCCTGTATGTTTGCTTTGTTACTGTTAATGATGCTTGTGGTATTTATGTATTTGTTTATTCTTCCTTTATTCATTCTGCATCAACTGTATGCTGACAGAGATTACAGTGTTTCAAGAGCAGGACCATAACTTACTCATTTTGTGTCCTCAAGTAGGTCATCATTGATGAGTGATTAAATAGTCCTTGTCCTCAGGGAGTCCTCATTCAAGTTTTGGAGGCAGACAAGAAAGTGAGTGATCATAGCACTGCAGAGGTAAATTCCTTTAGAGATGGTGGAGGCATGGGTAAAGGAGAGATAAGTAAATCTTAGAGACTGAATGTTTATCTAGAAAGACTTCAGCAGGAAGTAGTTCAGTCTGGAGGGTGATTTCCAGGTGAGAAAAGAGAAGGGCTGCATATGAAGGCCAGAAGGAGGTGTTAGAGGCTCCAGTGGGGTCTAAACAGTTAAGAAACTGTTGGGAGACATGGACCACAAGAAGTATGGAAGGCTCTGATACTAGGAAATGAGGCTTGAGAGGTATCTGTGGCTACATCTCAGAGGTTTCAGTCATACATTAAAGGATCTGAGCTAATAAGCCCACTGATGGAGAGCCACGGGGGAAAGACAGGAAACTGAGTCCCGGACAGGCACTTCGGCATAGCCACCTGGCATTGCGTTTGTCTTGATTCCTTAACGCAGAGGCTACCTCCACAGAGACACCTCTGGTCCCATAGCTGCAGATGATCAAGGCAGACTAAACCACACGCGAAGATTCCTGTTTCTCTCTGAGCAGTTCCTCAGTAGCTCCCTCTTAGCAGAGCCCTGTTGGCCATTCCCCCAACAGACCCCACAAGCCCCCTTCCAGGTTTTCTCCCCCTTGTGTTTGTCTTCGCTGTTACCTAACTGAGGAGGACTCCTAAGAAGTGATCCTCACTCCTGCCCAGTAAGGAATGGTTTTTTCCTGTTTGGTTTATGGGACTCTGAGATGATGGAATACATTAGATACAACCTTTATCTCTAACTGTGGGATGAAAGACAGTATTTCAGGAATTTCATACAGCCAGGTGTGAGAAGCCTGCTCCTAGGAGTGGCTGGAATCCTGACCCTGCCCTCTCCATCCTTGCTTCTGATCCAGTCTGTCTCCTCCAAGTTTGTTCTCCCTTCATTGCTAAAGGTTTCTTCCCCACTACCTAAGTTTAGCCTCTAATTCTCCTTGGACTTCCGGTTGTCTAGTTTTCTTGCCCAACTGAGGTTTGACCTTCCTTCTCTGACATTCATCCTGAATAAATCTAAACTTTTGTTAGCTCTGCCTCTGGTAATGAATTTTACCAGTGACATTGGAAATGTATTTTCTTGGTTAACACAACACACATTTTATTATCGAGGGGATGACTGAGCCCTTGTCTCACCTGTTTTTAATTGCTTGTCTTTTTCTTGTCCTACTCAGGCATTTTTATAATACTAAAAGAAATCAACAAAAATCTTCTCCAAACTCCATAACTGTAGGTCATGAGTTGTTTTTAGTTTTTCCTGTATTTCCTTCTAGTCTCTAACCATATACTGTGACATTAACTAGGTATAGTTTGAAGTGTATTTTTTTATGGTGAATGGTCATAGTTGGAAGAAATTAAAATAATCGAGGTATGAAAATATCTTGAGTAATAATGGCATCTTATTTTGATTATTTCTTTTTAGGAAAGATACCACTGATCCTGTAACATGGAGGATTGTCTTCATACCTCATCTGAGAATCTGTCCAAATTGGTCAGCTGGGCCCACAGCCATGGGACCATTTGCAGCCTCATTCCAAACTTGAAACACTTGCTTTCTGAAGGTTCCCATGGGAACCTGACCGCAATGTGGGGCTGTAGTGCTGGCCATGCCTACCACTGGCCACTAACAGCTACCTGCAGAGCTGGATCACAAGAGAGGGTCTGTTTCCAAGACAATAGAAGTTTTAACTCTGATAGTCCCAGTATAATTGGGGTGCCTTCTGAGACACAGACTAGCCCTGTTGAAAGGTACCCTGGGAGACCAGTGAAAACAAAGCTAGACTGTAATCGGACCAGAGACTCTTGTGACTTCTCTTATTGCAGTGAGCCCTCTGAACTTGATGAAGCTGTGGAAGAGTATGAAGATGAAAACACTCTGTTTGACATGGTTTGTGAGTCTTCTGTTACAGATGAGGACAGTGATTTTGAACCCCAAACCCAAAGGCCTCAAAGCATCACTCGCAAAAGGCCAGGAATAGTCCCTTCTCTCCATTCAAGCTCCCAAGTGCAGATGGTTGACGAATGCAGCAATGATGTCATCATCAAGAAAATCAAACAAGAGATTCCAGAAGATTATTATATTGTGGCAAATGCAGAGCTCACAGGAGGGGTGGATGGACCAGCCTTATCATTGACACAGATGGCAAAACCCAAGCCTCAGACTCATGCGGGTCCCTCCTGTATAGGATCTGCTAAGCTGATTCCTCATGTAACATCTGCCATCAGCACGGAGCTAGACCCACATGGTATGTCTGCATCCCCCTCTGTAATCTCCAGATCAATCATTCCAAAGACTACTAGGGTATCTCTGGCTTCACCAAACAGAGGACCTCCTGGTGCCCATGGCACCAGCCAGCAGGCAGCCTTGCAGATGCCTGTGAGCACATCCCATCCAAACAAACAGATCAGCATTCCTCTGTCTGCGCTGCAGCTGCCTGGACAGGATGAGCAAGTTGCTTCTGAAGAGTTCTTATCCCATCTGCCCAGCCAGGTCTCATCTTGTGAGGTAGCCCTTTCTCCCTCAGTGAACACAGAGCCAGAAGTGAGCTCCAGTCAGCAGCAGCCTCCAGTCGCTCCAACCATAACAACCGAAGCCACAGCGCAGTGCATACCAGGTATGGCACACATGAGGTGACCACAGGTCCCTCGTCCACATACATCTGAGAATCCCGCGCCGTCGGCACTTCTAAAATCATTGGTTCAGTTTGCTAGGATTTTATCCTTTTTCATTCTCAGAAACATAGAAATAATGAAATATATTACATCCCAGTGATAATCTGAAGGAAATTCATCAGAGTTAAGGCTGTCCATTCAGGTGATGGATCTCAAGGCTAAGAGGACAGGCACAAGATTGTGCAGTTGGTGCTGCATGACTAGGTTTAAGCTGACCTGAAGCCGAGTTTTTTGTAGTAAAGTTACTTTTGAAAGTCTGATTTTTTAAAACGCTTCCCCATCAAAGCAAGTTATATTTAGTTACTCTTTGAAGACAAATGATGTTAGTTAAGACATGTATTGACAGATCTAATTTTTTCCATATTTATTTATCTGACCCATTTTCATGTTACTATATTTTAGTAGGTGTGCCAGTTCAAAACAAGATTTTTTTTTGAAAAAGCAACAAACATTTCTAAAAGAAAAATTTAGTCTTTTCTTTTAAAATTTAAAAGAATCAAACCATTCATGGTGGGGCATACCTGTAATCCCAGCACGCCAGAGGCTGAAGCAGGAGGATTGTTGCAAGTTCGAGACCAGCCTAGGCTACAAAGTGAGCTCAGGGCCAGCCTGAACTACATAGCAAGAACCTGTCTCAAAAAGACAAAAAAAAAAAAATCAAGTAACTAGCATTTTTGAAATATGCCATCCTAAGAAGGTAGAATAGTTGAACAAGTATCTACACCTGTAATTCTAACATTGGAATGTCTTTAATTCTAATATTAAATCTTTATTTTATCTGAGCTATAGTTATATAAAGGGGCTTTGAACCCTGTGCTTTTGGGCTCATGATTCAGATCTGATAGGCCAAATATAGAAACATGGACAAGGATGAATAGATATGCAGGAAATAGAGAAAGCAGAAATATTTTTTGGTTCTTTCAGTTCTTCTCAAAGAAGCCAGGTATTTTAGGAAGAACTTCCTAGAAGCCTGAGGCACCTGCACCTTTGGCCTAAAACTTCGTAAATAAAGTTGCTTTTACAAACACAGTTTTTCAATTCAGAATCAACCTTAAGATTCCCAGAGGGAATGTTCTGATCGTGATTTTTCTAGCATAGTCATGATGTTATTAATAGAATATACACTTAAAATACTCATATCTTGATCTAAAATTACGCTTTTTCTGTGTATTCATTTTTGTTTTTAAAATAACAGCCATATTGAAGTACAATTCATATACCATAAAATCCACTCTTAAAAGTGTATAATTCAGGACTGGAGATTTAGCTCAGCAGTACAGCGCCTGCCTGGCAAGTGCAAGGTTGTGAGTTCTATCCCCAGTACCAAAAAAAACAAAAAAACAACTACATAATTCAGTGGTTTTTGGTGTATTCAACCATTGCCTTTATCTAATTCAGAATATTTTTATCATCCCATGAAGAAACCCCACACTCTAGTGGTTACTGTTCCCCTTTGTCCTGTCCCTGGCAACTGCTAATCTACTCTTGTCTCTGTGGATTTATTTATTGTATACATTTTGTATAAATGGAATCATATTATGTAACTTTTTGTGACCATCTTCTTGCATTTAGCATCTTTTCAAGGTTAACCCATGTTACAGCATTTCTTTTATTTTTATTACCAAAGAGTATTTCAATGTGTAAATGTACTATATTTTATTTTTCCTTTCTTCAACAATAGACAATTGGGTTGTTTCAGTTTTTGACTATTGTAATGCTTCCATGAACATTGATACACAAATTTTTTGTGTGGGTATGTATTTTATCTTGCTTGGGCAACTATCTAGGAGTGGAATTGCTGGGTCCTGTGGAACTCTGGTTAATTTTTTGAGGAGCTGTCAGACTGTTCTCCAAAGTAGTTCCACCACTTGACAGTCTAACCAGAAATGTGTAAGATTCCTGTTTCTCCACATTGTAACCAAATTACTTTCCATGTTTAAAAAATTATACTGTCAGGTATGTTAAATATTATGGTTTTGATTTATATTATCCTAATGACTAATAATACTGAGCATTTTTCATGTGTTTATTGGCCATTTATATATCTTCTATTGAGACATCTATTCAAATCCTTTGCACATTTTAAAATTAGGTTGTCTGTGTATTCTGGATATAAGTCCCTTATCAGTAGTTGATTTGCAAATATTTTCTCCCATTTCATGGACTTTTCCTCTCTTCGTTTAAAAATGTTTTATTTCAATCATTGAGTAATGATGTGGTCTTTGGCTAGTCTTTCCATCACTAGACACATGGTTTATTATTAGGCTAGTGAATACCTTTATACTAAGAAACTTGACTCTTGGTATGTGTAGGATTTGTGCCTACATATATCTTTTTTTTTTTTAATGGAATGCTTACCCTGGAATAGTTTTCTACATTCTCAATGTATATTATAAGGATATAATTCAGAAATGTATTTTACAAAGTGGTCCAGTGTTCTTAGACTCTTTATTTGTGTTGTTTCATGTCCCCTTCCACTAACTGACCCTGGGGAGCAAGATGCATGTTATTGAATTCTAAAACACATTTGAATGTCTTATATAATTAATTTAGGAAACAAATTCAGCCTCTTTGAAAAGAAATAATTTTAGTCTTTTTGCTATCGTGTATACTATATTCTTTCAGGGTTTTTTTTTCCTTTATTGAAATTATACTTCTTATAATAGCTATAAAAAGCAAGCATGGCCACAGATAGCACATAGTGTGAATATAATCATAAAGTGTGCTTTGACTTTACTCTCACAGGAGAGGTTGGTTTGGGTGGGAGTTGAACCCTCAAGAAAAAGAGTGAAGAGAGGGTAATGTGAGTTAATTGAGGAAGGTCCTCATGTTTTGATCTGTTCTGTGGAGGTAGATCATATTGCCATCATAGCATTAACTTTAGAGAAACTATTGGGATTGGAAGCAGCAATGGCAAAAATAAAAACCTGATGTTTTTCTTTTGTGAGAGGTTTATAAAATTTAATACACAATTTATTCTTGTTTCCTAGAGCCCAAGCTAGGATCTGTGTTCTACGTTTATTTTTTTAAAACTAATTTTATTGGTACACTTTTGATATACATAAAGATCACATTCATCATAGAGAATTTGTATCTGTACATAATATATCTTGATTCTTCTTTTTTCCCCATCCCTCTTCCTGCCTTTAACCCTTCTTTCCCTCCTTCTGTACAAGTGTAATTTATTTATTTGTGTTTGCATACTTACTCGTAGTAGATAAACCTCATTGTAAACTTAAGAGTTAAAAAATGTAGAATTCACGTGGATATGAATGACTAGAGATGGACCTCACATAGTTAATGTGTAAAGTTCACTGGGAACTAAGCAAAAAAGGTTTGTGAAAGAAATAGGTAACAGCTAAATCACGTCTTTTTAAAAATAGATACTGTAAAAACTGGTGTCTTTATCAGATCATCATAGAAATATTGCCTATCTTTAAAGAATATTTTTAAATAAATAATTTGACAGGTGACTTGAGTCAGCCAGAAACAAAAAGAAATCGTTCCATTTGTTTACTTGTACTGGTACCACTTAAATTCTCTTCCCCTAGTGGAAAATCACCCTTATTTTTGTTCAGAACTGAGTTTAAGCCAGGTGTGGTGGCTCACGCCTGTAATCCAAGCACTCGGGAGGCAAAGACAGGAGGATCGTTGTGAGTTTGACACCAACCAAAGTGAGCTCAAGGCCAGTCTAAACGGCATTAGTAAGACCCTGTCTCAAAAACACAAGGCCTGGGGATCTAGCTTAGCAGCCTAACCTCCTGCCTGGCAAGCACAAGGTTGTAAGTTCAATCCCTGGCGCTGCAAAAAAAAAAAACAACTGAGTTTATAAAGTTTTAAAAAATGAATCACAATGTGAATAAAATAATTTTTTGTTGTTGTTTTTGTTTTGATAGCTTATATTTTTCTCATAGATTAGTTCTTTTTATTGTTTGACTTTTGGAAGTATAGGGAGTGCCAGGGATCAAACCAGGGCCTCAATCAGGCTAGGCAAGCACTCAACCACTACACTAGATCTCCAGGCCCTGAGTAACTAAAATTATTTGGAGGGTTAATTTGCATAGTACTTTAAAAAAATTTTTTTTTTACTAGTACATTTGCAGTACATAGTGCTTACATTCCTTGTGTGGAGTTGATACATGTACATAACACATCTTAATTTCTCCCCCCCCCCCACTACTTCCCTCCCTCTCTTGATCTACTTCCCCTTTGAGAAAGATCTGTCTTCTACTTCTTTTTGTCTATCTTTTGTTTTGCTCTTTTCTTCTAATTTGGGGTTCTCATATAAGAGAAAATGTGAGATATTTAAGATTTATTTCACTGAACATTGTATTTATTTCACTGAATTATTTCACTGAACATTGTATCTCAAGATGCATCCATGTTTGTACAAGTGACTTGTTTATTTTTCTTTATAGCAGAGTAGTACTCAGTTGTCTGTAAATACCATATTTTCTTTATTCATTCATCTGTTGATGGACATACAGCCTAGTTCCAACATTTAGCTGCTAGGAATTGAGCTGCCATAAACATGGGTATGCATATATCACTGTAATATGATGGCTTTAACTCTTGGGAAGATGCCTAGAAGGAGAATAGCTAGATGAAATGGAATTTCTAGTTTTAGTTTTTTGAGAAAGCGCCATACTGATTTCCACAGTGGCTGTACTAGTGTACATTCCCACCAACAATATAGAAGGGTTTCTTTTTCCCCGCAGACTTTTAAATAGTAAATTTTCACATCATCCCTGCCATATTGCTCAATTCAAATTTTAGCAAATAATGAGTAAAGAGGACATATATTATTAGAAAACTTACCATCTGCCATTTAGAAAAATTTTTCGTGTAAGTTTCAGGTATTAATCATACTGACGTTTAAATCTCTTGCATCATGAATGAGGTTTTTATGCATGTATGTGTATGTATGTATATATATAAATACGTATTCTTTTAATAACACGTATATAAAGGTTCCTTCAGGATTTTTGTGTAAGGATTCTTTTTATTAATCATCTCTTTTTCCCAGGAGTTTTATGATAACAAGCAATCAGTTTTTGCTTTTCAACTTTGCTGTGTGTGTGTATAAACATTATGTACTGCAATAAAATATGTTATCCTTTAGAAAATGCAGGGTTGGGGATGTAGTTCAGTGGCACAGTGCATGCCTGGCAAGTGCAAGGCCCTGAGTTTGATTCCCAGTACCCCCCCCCAAAAAAAGGAAAAAAAACCCACATATTTGTTTTTCTAGTAGATGTGTATGTGTCATTTATAAACAATGATGTCAGTTATTGGGGATACATCCTGAGAAATACATCATTTGGCAGTTTTGTCTTTGTGCAAATATAGAGAAACCTTAAACAAACATAGATGATAGAGCCTAGGGTATAGCCTGTTGTTTCTAGACTATGAACGTGTGCAACATGTTACTATATTGACTGTGGTAGGCAATTGTAACACAGTGGTATTTGTGTATCTATATAGTTCAATACAGAAAAGATGCAGTAACAATACAATCTGTAAGATTTTTTAAAAGTTATTCTGAATACATCATTTATCGTAAATGTACTTTCAGGACTGGAAATTGCTTTGGGTGAGTTAGTGAGCTGAGTGGAAATTAAATATGAAGGTCTAGGATGTTACTGTATACTGCTGTATACCATCAACACTGGATACTCAGGGTATTCTGTTTATTTTGAAAATTATCTAGTGATAAATCTTAGTTCACTGGGATATTTTTACTTAATATACTTTAAAAATTGTTAAACTCTTTGGTTGTTTTATAAAAACATGTAGCTTCAAATGTAAGTTGGGTGTGATGGTGCATACCTGTAATCTTAGCACTCAGGAGGCCACACCAGGAGGATTACCCAAGAGTCAGAGGCCAGCGTGGGCTACATAGTGAGTTAAGGTCAGCCTCAACTACGTAAAAAGACCTTGCTTCAAAAAAAAGGAAATATATTTTACAGTTATACAAAGATATTTTTTATCCTTATTATATAAGCTTTTGTCTGTTTTTCTAAATATTTTACTTTTCAAACTATTTTGATGAAAAGCTAAGACACAGACACACAGATTAGCCTAGTCTATACAAGGGCCAGGATTGTCAGTCACTGTCTTCCACCTCTATGTCTTGTTGCACTAGAATGTCCTCAGGGTCAAAATACACATAGAGCTGTCACCTGCCATGTCCAGTACTTTCTGGAATCCCCTCTTAAGGGGCTGTCTGAAGGGCTGTTTTACAGTTAGCTTTTTTAAGTAAGTAGTGCTAGTGCATTCTAAAGTAACAAACAGTGTAATACAGTAAATGTATAAACCAGAAACAGTAATCTGTGCTATACTTTCAGATAGTTGGCTTTGCAGTAGGGTTGTACCAGCATTACCACCACCTGATGTGATGGCTACACCACTAGGCAGTAAGAATAGTCAACTCTACTATAATCATAATCTTATGCATGTGTAGTCTGTTACTAACCAAAATGTTGGTGTGCAGTTCATGAGTATATTAGAAATAGTGCCTCATAGTCTGTCACATATATTCAAGTGCCTTTAATTTTGTTGATGGCATTTTGGAGGGTATGGATTTTTTACATTTTTAAGAGACTGTTCTTTCAACATCTATGTTTAGCTGACATCTTTCCTGCTTAGAGTATTTTTAGAGTCCTGTCAATACCTT
Organism: Cuniculus paca; assembly: GCA_004365215.1. Classification (NCBI taxonomy): domain Eukaryota; kingdom Metazoa; phylum Chordata; class Mammalia; order Rodentia; family Cuniculidae; genus Cuniculus; species Cuniculus paca. The sequence continues at coordinate 22,925 of RJWT010004916.1, forward strand.
AAGATTACATAGTTATGTAGGGGTTAGGGATATAACACAGTGATAGAATGCTTACCTAGGATGCGTGAGGTCCTGAGTTTGATGCTTGGCATCATTAACAACAATAACAAAAAGGCAGATGTGGTAGTGCACACCTGTAATCCCAGCTCACCAGGAAGCTGAGGCAGGAGATTGCAAGTTTGACCCCAGATTGGGCTACTTAGTAATTTGGTGAGATCTTGTCTCAAAAAGAAAAAAACAATTTTTTTTTAAGGGAAAGGGGCTGGGGATGTAACTCAGTGCAAAGGTCCTGGGGTTAGTCCCCTATACTGCAAATAAATAAAAATCTGTTTTCCTTTGATTCTTTCATGGTTTAATTCTCCTCAGTCTCTTACATTTAACTCTATAATATATTTTGGGTAAAATTACACATCATTATTGTTGTCATTTTGCAAGGTTTCAACATTTATTGAATAATTCTCATCCTCCATTAATATAGCATGTTTTCTTTATAAGTAGGTTTATTTCTAGTTCTTATTGATCTCTATATCTTTTTTTTTCTTCTAAGTTTTACTGTTTGACTATATTTTATACAAGGCAAAACATTCAGAAAAGGGATGTAATTTAAATAATTTAATATATTTTTGAACAATTACTAATATAAAATTGAGTTCAATGAGTTTTTAAAAATTGATTAAGGTATTATATCACTTCCAGTTATTTCGTGTTGACACAATAATATTCTCTTGTTAGAAACAGAAATCCTGAATTAAAATAAGTTGAAATAATTGCTTTATAGTCTAATGACAGAACTTTACATTAGCATTCATCTGGGTTCAGACAACATCTAGTTTTTCTTTTGCTATATATCTCGGCTTCCTGAGTACATAGCATTTGCTTCATCTGCAATACTTGATTCCTTTGTGAATCCAAGGTGGTCATGCTGCCTGATTTTACATCTCGCAGTAACAACCTGTGTCCGAGCATTTGTCCTTACTTCTGAACCAGTCGGAGGAAATAGTGTTGAGATCAGCCTTCCTTGAACCACAAAGCTGGGAGTAGGGCAGGTTATTACTCCAGAAAAATTCTAAGTTCTGATCTTCAGAGGGACAGCAAACTAGAACTACCTACTGCCATTTATGAGTATTTTGTTTGGAGCATTTAGTTATGAAGTGGGTGGATAGGAAGAGCCAGTATCATTCAGAGACAGTACAAGGGGTGATTATAACATCTTGAATGTTTAAATTTTGCAAAAGAGAAGAGGACCAAGAGATGAAGCAAGGGAGGAGAAAGGGGAGGGTAAGGGGATGAAAAAAAAGAAAAAAATAATTAAGATGAGTTACGTGTGTGTACCAGCTCCCACATGAATGTAACCATTATGTACTGCAAACATGTACTAATAAAAATAGAAATTTAAAGACTTTATTACTGTAACAGGCATCTTCCCAGCATGATGGGATAAGTGTGTTTGAAACAAAGGGAAGTACTTTGAATTCATATAGAGGTTTGATGACAGTGTGTCTTTTACTGTAACAATTTTTAAAAATTTAAACATTCACCGTATTTATTGATCACACCTCATTGATCATTTATGGCATCATCTGTCAAATAAAAACATTACCATGTGTCTTTATCTGTCGTATTCATTGGGCCTGGCATTGTGTGAATTCTGACTCTTCTAAGTCAAAATGGCCATTCAAGGTAAACATTTTAAATCAATTCAGGACATTGGGGCAGCTGTGACAGTATAACCAAGCACTTGTGAACGAAGACTTCCAGAACTATTTCAGAAACTAGGAACTGGGATAAATGTGTTTGAAATGGGGGGTGGTTATTTTGAGGGGGATTAATGGTAATGTCTTACTATAATACATTTTAAAAATTTTTTAATGTTCACTATTTTTAGATCATGCCTTATGTATAGTGAACAGCGTTCTAATAGAAGTGACACAAATATGTATGCATATTTATGTATGTGTGTGTATGCAGATATTGTCTGTATTTCCTTATATCACAAGAAATCTGTACCTCTTCTTACAAGAGAGAACACTAAAATTTGTTTTGTTAGCCACACCCTTTCCTGTACTACCCTGCAGGAAGACTTGAGACAAATTTTGAAAGATAAGAGTGACAGTAAAAATTCAGACTGTTTTGCTATAATTTTTCTTCTTATCACAAAGGAGTGCGTGTCTGAGAATTGTGTGGCAATTCATGCAGCTATGAAAAAAGAGTGGAGTCTGGTCACTCAGAGTTTAGAATCATATGTATCTGAACTGATACCAACCCTACCTCCTGCTGAGCTGGTGACCTGAGTCACCATTTGTAAAGCAATAACAGCATTCGTCAGAATTATTATAAGGGAGGATTTGTCATATGATAAACGTTTAATAACGATAATTTCTGCCCATATTACTATTTTTATTTTTATTATCATTATTAGATTGTTCCCATTACTATTCAGGAAGGGAAGTAGATTCTGGTTTTATGCCTTTACACCCATTCATCTACTAAAATATGTATGGTCCATGAAATCTGTATTTTCGATATCATCTGGAATCTTATTAAAATAAAGAGTCTCAGTCATATCCCAGACAGGCAGAGTCAGAATCTGCATTTAACAGGATCTCCATATGACTTTATGCACATTAAAGGTTAAGAGGCAGTGGTCCAGGGACTCCTGGAGCCACACTGTACGCCACATTGTCCCTCATTGGCACATCCACAATTTTGAGATTTTCCCTCTTTTGTGCCTCTACCCTTTCCCAGAGAAGCCAGAAACTGGCTTTCCAAGTTAGTATTTCTGTATGTCTTGTGAGGTGAGGGTTTATCAGGCAAGCATACCCACACCAGACTCGGGAAAAGATATTAAAACGAGATACAGTTTTACCCACAGGAGGAAGGTTATTTTAACTATCCCAAGTATTGTAGAAGATACGGAAAAATGAGGACCAGCTGGTGGGAATATAAATTGATACAACTACTTTGGACAGCAGTTTGCAATATCTAATAAAGATGTACATGTCATATAACCTAGGAATTCAATTTGTGTCTGCCCTACAGCAACTTCACAGATATATAAAAAAGATTTGTACAGGGGTATACACTACTGCTTTGTTTATGAAAAATGGGAAAAAATCGGCCTCAGTGTCAGTTGAGAGAGATGGATAAATAAGTTGTATTTTTCTATAGACTAGATGAATCATCCATATCTACATTTATTAGCATGGATAAATCTGAAAGGCGAGGTTGCAGAATGTTGTTATATATTAGAATGTTATTAAATACCACACCTTAAAAAAATAAACATTGCCATGTATTGTATGTTGCATACAAACACATAATATGGAAACATGGATTGAAGGGAAACAGCAGCTATGTGGATTAGTTCCTTTCGGGAGGAAAAAAGGTGGAAATGGGTACACAGGAAGCTTGAACTGTATAATGTTTTCTTTAAAAACATGTAACAGATGTGACAAAATGTTATCGTTTACTAAATATGACAGGCAGGAAAATGAATTTATGTTAACAAGAGGTAGCATAGGTACAGTGCTTCAGCTAGAACTCCTGCCTGCGTTCAAAGCCCAGCTCTGCCCCTTCTTTTCTGGGTGACTTTGGCAAGTGATTTAGCTTTCTCATCTGTAAAATGAAGATAATAATGTGTCTCTTCTAACGAGCTGACATGTAGATTGAATTAGTTAACCCATTCAGAGCCCTCGGGTTTGTGGTAAACATTTTTTTTGTGTGTGGTGAACATTATTTAACCAGTATTTTATTTTGTATACTTTCTTGTATTTTTTGAAATGAGGTTAATTTTAAAATGTAGATGTTGAAACAGATTATGGGATATTGATGAGGTATAATTACTTTGATATTATTATTAAATATGGAAAGTTTGTCATTTGACTTGTTGCAAAGCAAACTATTACCATTGTCTTCCAGTGTACTTGTTTACGGACAAAGAATTTGAAAATTGTCCTTAAATTTCATCATTGGCTTTTATATGATGACAATGAGGTGGTGTAATGGGAATGTTTTTTAAAGCTCTTCTGCTTAGCATAAATAAAAGAGACAAAACACAAAGTGTCCTCTGTTACCTTTGTAGCACTTTTCTTTCCAGGATCAACATTGCCTAAATTCCACAGAGAAAGAGGTTGTTTTATTTATTTTACTGGTGGGAAATGCAGTACAAAAATACTAGATGATTTGATTGGAGTTTCAGTGGGAAGCAAGTTTTTCTGCTTGTTAAGAGGGGTGGGGTGGCAGCTTTGAGCTGTGATCTCTACCTCTGCCCCACTTGGTACAGGAATAAAGTTGAACTGCTGACTGCTTCATGTCCCTCTTTTGTTTTCAGGTCATCCTTATCACTTATCCAAAATGAAGCCTGCTAAATTATATCCTAAAGAGATAATGTATTTTTCTGAGAATCATTTTGTAAGGGCCCAGGTTTTCGTAGAGAGATTGTCTGTAATCAGGGAGACATATGTCTTAGTCTTTTTTCTACATAGCATTTGAACAAGTCACTTGTACGTCGCACCTTATTTTGGGATCAACTGTATGACAAGCAGTGTCCTGGGCTGGTAAAAATACAAAGATAAATGTGATTCTCTGCCCTAGAATGTCAGTGTTTAGAGAAGGAAGCAGGTAAACCTACAGTTTCCATTCAAAGTGTATAAAATGTAGTGGCAGATGTCCGAGGAGCAGTCATCTCAGCTTTAGAGGACACTTGGAAAGGTATTTTAGTAGGCAGAACAATGTGAGCTAAGACATTAGATCATGAATGTATGTAGAATGTGTTCACAGAAACAAGGAGTTGACTCCACCTGAGTGGATTTCATGGGAACCAGCAGAGTTGCAGTTGGAGAGATGAGCTGGACCATCTGTGAAAGTATTTTGATATATGTGATATCATGAATGTCCTACCTGGGGAGCAGAAGAATGCAGTCATTTCCTTGTCTTCGAAGATCATGCTGAAACTGTTGGAGGGATAGAAGCTGGGATTTAAGAGCTGTTTTAAGGAATCTTACAGTAATCCAGATGAGAGATAGTAATAAGGGCTTACATGAGGCAACAGTGAAGGCGTTGAGGCGGGTAGATGCTTCAGGAGTTAAAGTATGCAGCTTGGTGACCTCTGGGAATCTTTGTTGCCATGTGCACATTCCCTGTTTGAAGGCCTGGCAGTGTTTAGGTAACCTGAAAGGTCTTCAGAGCACAAAGATCCACAGCGAGCTCATATGAGAAACCCTCTGTGTATAGAAGAGTCCCAACACATACCCATGACCATTGATCCTCTCATTCAAAAAATACCCATTGGAATCCAACCGAGTGCCAAGTTTGGTGTGAATTCTGTATATATAACAGCAAACAAGGTGAAAATCCAGCTGTCATCTCAGAATGTTTGCAGTTTGAAAGACAAAACTATGTTTCAAGTATTTCCCGAGTTAAACTGAATGTCTTTGTAGACATTTAGTAGGACTGTTTCTAAGATGATTAATGACTAAAAGTGGTTAGACGAACACTTAAGCCACTGTGATAAATGAAAGCCAAGTCTTTCTTAGCTGGAAATTAAAAGTACAGAAACTATAGACAACTCACTCCGTATAATTTATTTTCTACTCAGCTACAAGTAAGTTTAGTTACATTAAAACTGTAATATTGCTTTTTGCAGACTAGTGTCCTATCTGTAAAAATAAAAAATACAATCACTTACTAGTTTTATGAAAGGCAAAAGCAGAAAAGTCAAGCTAATTGCTCTTGTACAGATTCATACGTTTGTGAAAAATTGTTTTAATGGCTTTGTTTTAAATGCATATACATCTATTTTTAGTATCATTTGTCTTAGTATTGACCAAAAAAAAAAAACTTCTCAGTTGTTTTGTTTGTGTCCTTAAAATGAGGGCATTATCATATTATACCAGGGAAGTAAAAACTCCATTATTTAGTTGTTTTACGTTCACCTCCATGTGATTGAGACTGGCTTGTTCTGTCTTGTTTTTTGAGACAAGGCCTTGTTATGTAGTTATATTAAACCTAACATATGACCCCTGCTCTGCTATGATTGAGACTTCTAAATAGTAGAAGATACCCAGATATACTAAATTAACAAGTAGCTGTAAATCCCAGAGTGTAATGGTTCAGTGAATTAGGATCCAAGTAAGAAGACTGCTAGAAAGGAACCAGTTTAGAACTGAGAAGATGCTGATCTTTAGAGCTGTATCAATCACTTCTTGTGGAGTGAAAAGATAAAATAATACCTGACCTCCTAAGCAGATAAGGAAATGTTAAGGCACAGAGGATTTAGCTTTAATGAGTCATGAAGTCAGATTTCATTCCTGCACCTTTGTTAAAGAAGCAGCACTTGCCTTCCTCTCCTTACCTGTGTGGCTGTCTGACCACCTTGGGTCTCAGGGATGTACAGAGTGTGGGTGACCACTTCATTTTTGGTCCAATGATCATTTCCTTTTAAATATAGATCTCGTTCATGTAACTAACGATTTCTGTTCCCAAAAGAAATATTAAAACCAGAAGTATTTATGGAGTGTGGCCATAAAAAGTAATTATGTTCCAATGGCTACAGGCAACTTTAAGGTTTGTTTTAGCTGAGAACAGTGGCCATATTTATGATCAAATAAATCTGATTTAGTGATTTATATACCTTTGTTGGTTGACTGTTATGGAACACATTAGTCTGTTTTTTCAATTTTTCTTAAAATATATGGAAGGACATAGACAATTTTTAATTATATTTTCAATTTTCTTTACTTTTATCAAGGTAATACGTGCATGTGGTAATCAGTAAATGATATTGCTGAAAAGTAGTGGTTTCTCATTTTAGCTCTCATCACTCAATAGTCTCCTGGTGAGCTTTTCTATTTTTGATTCTTCCAAAATTCTGAACAAAGTGAATATACTTGCTTCTTTATCCAGTTGAGAAAATATCCATTCTCTTTGTTATGAAAGATAAGACTAAACTCATTTTTGGTAGCTTTTTCTAATATCTTATTGCTAGATGAGCAGAATACACAACCAATAAGAATTAAAAATAATGAAGGAAATGAATGTACTAACTCCACCTAAGAATATAATTGTTAGTGCCCCTATTTTTTTGGCTACTGTCTCCTCTTTTCCTCTTATAATCTTCATGAGTTTGTTGGTATTTCACTCTTTTGTGGCTACAAGTAATCTTTTCTGCTTTATCCATGAGTTGTCTCTAAATATTCAGAACCAATAACACCTTGTCTATTATTTTAGCAATGTAAGTATTGTTCCTAGCTATTAGAGTTCCAAGATTTCATTTCTTTCCATACCAGTAAGTTTTACAACCTCTGTTACACTGAGAAGAATTTGTATAAGGATTGTTGTGTGCATGACAACACACAACATACATTGTAATTCAACACACATTGTAATTCAGTACCTGGCACAGTCTTCAAAAAGCACACCCCTGCATATTAGTACTATATTTCATTGCATCTGAAATATCATTGACTGTAGGATGTACAATTATTTTATGTTCTACAAAGAAAGAAAAGTATGCTACCAGTTAGACTCTAATTCCCAGGAATTGATTTCAAAGACCTATGAAAATGTGGAGAACTGCATCATAGAATCAGTGAAACATATTGTTATGTTTTAGATCTAAAGTGTCCCCCAAATATTTCATGTGTTTAGAGGGTAATTGAATCATGGAGGTGCTGTACTAATCAGTGGATTCATCCATTGCTGAGTTCAGTAGCTGAATGTGCTGTTAGGAGATGGGGCATGGTTGGAGGTGGGGCACAGGGCTGGGGTGCCCAGCTCTTCCCTTCTTTTTCTGCTTCCTGTCATGGGGTGGATAGCTTTCCTCTACCACATCCTTTCATTATGCTGTTTCTGCCTTGGAGCCAGCTGACCATGGACTGAAATTATGATCCACAATAAATCTCTCCTGAGGGCCAGGCAAGTGGCCAGTATGGGCTGGGAGAAGCAGCCAGACGTACCCTGCGTGCCTGCCAGCTGCCACTGGGGATACTTGCTTCCCACAGGTAGCCAATGCAAGCCAGGAAAAGCAGCAAGACACACCCTGTGCACCTACCAACCACCATTGGGAAGCTTTCCATGGGCAGCCAGTGTAGGCCAGAAGAAACAGCCAACCACACCCCTGCACACCTACCACCATCAGGAGAGCCGTGGTGTAACTGTCCAGGCAGGGAGAAGCAGCAGCCCTGACCCGCACACCTGTGGCTATCAGGGAAGCCTTGGTGTATCTACATGGGTCTGGAGAAGTCTGCCCTGTGCCCACTGCCTCCCTGGGGACCTGGGTTTGGAGAAACTCAGGTGCCTGGACTATCCCCTTACACTGCAGATGAACAGCCAATTCAGGAAATGGTTGGGACTCCACAATCGGTTTGTCCTGAAGAACCCTGGAAAATGTCAAGACGAAAGAGCGAAACACAATCGCAGACCTCCAACTCACACAGAACAAGTCCAGGCGACATAGATGTAGAAGAAATTGGAAGTTGTACACCTGTAATTTCTGAAATGATAACTGAACTCAAGAAACAAGCTTCATGAGGCTGTAAAAGAAATCAGATCAGAAATAATATCTCAGATAAAAGAAGAAATGACAACCATAATGAAAGAATTGCTGAGCATATCTAAAGACATAAGAAAAAAAAAGCATAGGAAAATGAGGAAAACCTCAAATGAACAATATAGGAAAGTACAGTGCATGAAATAGATTCAGAGATATCCAGGAAATTTAAAATTCCATTGAAAACTAGCAAGACCACTTGAACAAAACTGAGGATAGACTTTCAGAGCTTGAAGACAGGATTGCAGCTAGCAACTGTGAGTGGAATTATCTCTTAAAAATAGCAAGGAACCAGGAAATAATACAATAGCTGCAAGATAATGCAAACAAAAATAATTTAAGACTGATAGGTGTCAGCAAAACAGGAGTCAACACAAATGACATAAAAAGACTATTCACAGAAATAATAGCAGAAAACTTTGCAAGCATGGGAAAAGGACCTGACATTCAGATAACTGAGGCATATAGAACTCCAATTAGTCATAAGCAAAACAAATCTATACCCAGACATATAATAAGATCCCAGAAATTCAGCATAAGAACAGAATACTAAAAGCTGTTAGAGAAAAGAAACAATCACCTATAAAGGAAAATCCATCAGAATCACAGCAGACAATACAAACCATCAAGAAGAGCTTGGAGTGAAGCATTTCAAATCCTGAAAGGAAACAACTTCCAACCCAGATTGATGTATCCTGCAAAACTATCTTTCACAACTAATGGAGAAATAAGATACTTCCATGACAAAGAAC
>RJWT010004917.1:0-32125 GCA_004365215.1 Cuniculus paca
TCAGAAGGAACCAGATCTGCCTACATCTGGACCTCAGAATTTTGGCCTCCAAGACTGAGAAAGTGAATGTTTGTTGTTTAAGTCACCCAGTGTGTGGTGCTTTCTTAATGGTGATCCTGGCAAAGAAACACAAATACCAAGGTAGCCCAAAAAATTGGTAGCTTGTAACTTGGGGCAGGGTTGTTCCATTTAGACTGAGCCACTATTTTTCTTAAAGGAAAAAGAATGAAATGGAACTTGGGTGTTTATTCCTAAACCATTTACTTTAGTTCATTGCTCAGCCACACCCAGAATTTGATATTAAATACAGAAGTCCGAGAAATGAGTACAAACTGTGTTTAACTGAAGTCATTTCAGTGTGTGAAAACTTAGCCTGACGGGGGTGGGGGGACCCACCATTAAAATAAATTGCCATATAAAACCCTTCACATTCAAAATTTGGATTATAAACAAAGCTATAGAAATGTGATTAAATTCTTGAGGTGAGTATCCAAGAAGTTCTGAATTTGAGTCTACATTCGAATACTCATGAATGATATGGTTTTGATCAAGAGGCTTCATCTCTTTAAATCTGTTTTCTGATTTTCTACACTTGATCTTAGCCAAAAGACCAAGAAGCAATGTTTTCTGATTTTCTAGGGGAGATGCTTTTGGGTTGTTATAAGGATTAAATGAGTTAATGATGGAATACTATATAGATAACCAAACTATGTTAGCTGTTATTTTTCATGCTAATGTGTTAAAATGTTAAATTGTTTAAAGAATTTACTAACTCACTGTTAGGAAGAAATGTGGTTTTTTTCATTCTCCCAGACACACTCTGGAAGAATCCTTGCTCACTTTTTGATGGTTTATATAATGATCACCAAATGGCACGTGTGTGATATGATGTTCATTGCTAGTCACTGTGAGGGCTGATGTGGAAACTTCGGGGAGTTCTATAGTCACAAGCATAATAGTGATATCTTACCTTACAATGAAATCCCCCTGTTGCTTCAAAGATTGTTCACTAAAAGGGTAGAGAAACTTCTTTGGGCCAGGGTGGGCTGTGGTTGGTTGCAGTGTTTTTTACAGAATCTTTGCAACTGTGTGTGGTTTTCTCTTCTAGGTATCTGTTTATGTACTGCTGGAGGAAATAGGATATGGTTAGCAGCTTATTTTTAGATCTCATATACCTCTTAATTTTGCCTGAGTCTCTTATCATAATTCCAGAGCTTCCTTGGTTACCATTGCTTCACTAGCTGCCTTTACATTTTGTGGTAAACCAGTTTTTCATTGAGGCTGAACAGAATAAAGCATGCAAACAAATGGCTGAGAAAATTTCTTTCACAAACTTTAAAAGGGGGTAGTGACTCAGACCCAGTTAGGGCCTCTTCAGATAGGACTGTTCTGTCCCCCTGAAACTGTGAGGATTAATGCCATGGGTTTGGGAGTCCTGCAATGAGTGCCTCTTGGACTTCCCCAGGACATAACGTGGGCCCCTCAGTCCCCATGGACACGCTTCCTGCCACCTGCCATCGCTGAGCTCCCAGAAAGAGTAAGACAGATCATGTGGGAGGAGGAGAGAAGATAGCTGAGTGCCCAGGCAACAAACCCCTGTGAAGAAACCCACGGTAGTGCCTTGTAACCCCAGAGAATTTATCAGGGAAAATGGCCCCTCCACAGCTCCAAGGAGATACCAGGACCTTCCTTAGGCCAGCCAGTCCTTTCTGAGGAGGATCCTGCCTGGTTTGCTAAGCTACTTTTTCTAGAAAATTATTGGAAGTACTTATAGAATCTAAAATCATACATCATTCTTTCCCTGCCTTTTCTTACCGGACTGGGAAGCCTCATATTGATCAAAGTGCTCGTGGGAACTTGGCGGCTATTTACAAACCAGGGCGATGAGACGACATCTTCTTTCCGGGATTGCTGACCAACACCTTGCTCAAGTTTGAAAGACAATAATCTGAAATGTGTCACTTTAAAAGAAGAGAAACCTGGAAAGCAGTATTGCCAAAGGGGACCTGGGGTGATAGTGGATGGCTTGTGGCGAGCCAGACTGTAAGGAGAGAAGACAGCCTGAAAGGCCAGGCCTATTTTGAGACAGGTACCTTGAGTCACAGAGTAACAGAGACAGGAGGAAACAGCTGACCTCTCAGCTCCACAGTGAGCAAGCATCTGGAATATCACTTTGATTTGGTAGAGCTCAGTTTAGGGACATAGGACCTGAGGGGATTTGGAGAAGAGCAAAGGAGAATTGTTGGAAGTGAGGGGATGGGAGAATCTGATCAGAGGAAGATTAAGGAGCTAAACATAGTGAGCTAGCAGGAAGATGGTAATAGGTGTTTGGTTCCTGACAAGCTAGAAGGCAAGAATTATTTATAAAAGGTAGTGATATAATTAGAAGAGTAGAGTTGAAAGTTGGAATGATGTATAGTGCAAAAAAATACTCTGGCTAATTGTATTAGTTTACACAGCAGAAGTACCACTTCCCAAGGATTATTGGGGTGTGTGCACACCCCATTACCTGAGATGTTTGAAAGATGTTCAGTGTTAGGGTACTGTGAGCTGCTCTGTACTAAAGACCACTGTAACACAAGGTGACCTAATCTTAAGAGTCCCATGGATGAGACCTATGTGAATATTTTATAATTTCATTGCTTGATCAAAGTGAATTACATCTATGGTCACCTAACCTCTAAACTTGGCAACAAATATCTATATACAGCTGAAATCCTGGCTTCTAGAATCCAGGGGCTTGGCAAATGAACCTCAAAAGGCTCTTCTAAAATGCAGACTTCTTTGAAAACATTCTGATTGGATTTGTGTAGTCTGGTCTGCGATAGGAAGAGGAGTCCTACTGAGATTGAGAGTCAGAGTCTGGCCCCAGGGCAAGGAAGCACATATCCCATACCCTATAGGGGACCTGGAGGCCCAGCGGGGAAATAGAGGATCTTGACCATTCTCTAGGAGAGAACTCATCAATAATTTTGACAAGTGACTCCTAAAGGATACTGTGACACATTTGGCATTTGTTGTGGCTTACTGAAGATCCCGTTTAATGATTTGAAACCCTTGGAAGAAGGTACATGTCCATGCAAGCATGGGTTTTCATTCAGACTTAAACAAGCTTTCCTTCATTCATTCCAGTTTGAGAAAAAAAAGTTTGCGGCTAAGTTTGGAGGACAGCTGGGAAAAGCCTTTGGCCTTGGATCCATACAGGTTTTCGCAGACATTAGGGGTCTGTGAGGGGCCAGACATTTTTTGCTGTCTATTTTTATTTATAAATAAGTTCTACCTCCCAGGTGCTAGAAAGCTAACCCAGGCTGACAGATTTCCTTGCTTAGCTGCCTTGGCTCTCAGTGGCCTGTGTCACTGCTATTAATAGTAAATGCTATATTCTTAAAGAGCTTTCCTGTCAGCTCTGCCAGTCCCAGGACAAACCTTGGTAGGAAAAATCAAGTTGGGGTCAGTCTAGAGCAGTGGTGGTGAACCTATGGCACGTGGCTGCAGTGGGCTGTTGGTATCACTGACAGCTCTAAAAGGTTCGCCATCCCTGGTTTAGAAGCAGGTTGAAACAATTAAGGAATGGGACCAGAGAGGCACCAAAGAAGAAAACCAAGAGTTCCTTGAAGGAAATTAATCTGCCTTTGAGACTTTCTTTGATGCATTCTTCTAGTCATTGGTTTTAAGGTCTACACAATATCAGAATTATGGAGCTCAGCAGGAACTGCGGACAGATAAAAAGTGATCCTGATTTGCAGACGATCCGGCGCCCATAAGAAGGAGACTCAAGAGGTGATCTAGTCAGGAGAACTTCTCCAGCTCCTTTTTACTTAAGCAAGTACAAAAATAGTCCTTTTAAAACAAACCGATATGTGTTTTTTGCTAGGCTCTTCCTTTGGTTTCCAAGTACATTGCATATTTGGGGAGAAATTCCAGTCTATTGTGGTGCTTTTTGTTTTGCTTATTTATCCAACTGTGGCAAGTATCAAGAAAAGCTTGCAGTATCCCCAAATACGTTAGAAATAAAGCCTTTATTTATTGGAATTCTGGGGAAACAGAATTTATGCTTAGCTCATGCACTTTTGTTTTGACCCTTGATGTTGAAGCTCTTTCTCAACCGCCTACATGTTCTTCCGAGTCCACACACAGCTGAATGTGCACGATCTGTCCTGTTTGGATGACTTAGCAGCTTGAAGCCCTTCAGTTGTACTAATGCTTCATGGCCAGAGGTGAGGGTGCAGAATGTTGAAATGGGCCCGAAGGCTCTTTTGTCTAACTATGTTTGAATCCTAAGACCCGGGAGAGTCCCTGGCTCCGTTCTGGATGAATATCTGCAGCCTCTAGTCCCAATGCTGCTACTCGTCCATCGAGCTGAGAATGAATCCTTTGGTTCCATGTTACTTCCTCCTAGGAGGGTTATGAAGCCCTGCAGTTGAAGACCAGTAGGAAAGCCGTGCCTATAGATAAAATAAAATCCTCATTAAACTATTCTCCTGGTGCCTGGCTTGGGGCTGCCTTATTTTCAGGCCTAAGGCCAGATGCTCTCAAGTTTCTATCCTGACATGTAGGAAACCTGGATGGGCCCACAAAGCACACAGGGACTCCTGGTTCCTTCCCAGCATGAGCAGCTGCTGGAGTGTGAATATATTCATGTTTGTGGAGTAGAGGAGTCACGCTGCAGTCTGTCTTGGTGCTCTCTTTGAGTTCAAGGAAAAGTACCAGGCTGGAAGATGTAAATAGCCCATCCAAAGACAGTTTTAAAAAAATCTCCTCTCTCTCACCCTTTCCATCCTCGTTGCCAGAGTCATGGCGATGTGGATGGCATGGGAAGGAAAAGAAAATGGTGGCCAGTCAGGATTTCTATTTGCCTTGGCTGCTTTTGCTTGTATTGACAACCAGGAGAGAACCCACTGAATCAAAACTTCTACACTACCTCCTTCGGCTACAGGATATACAGTACTGCATTTATGAAGCCAATGGCCAAATTAGAGCTGGGTCAAGGACAAGAGAATTTCACCCAGGGAGCCCTGTGGTTCTTTGCTTGTCATGAATGATGTATAGAATGAGGTAATGCAACCAAAATTAAGTGAGAGCTGCAGAGTCACTTTCCACACAGCTGGGGCTGAGGCTTTTTGATGAGTATATGAGATTTAAAAATGTCCCAGAGCATCAGAAGACTGGAGTTCTGGAGTCACATTACTTTAGAACCTTATGTCACAGGTCTATTCAGTCTGCAAGGGAGGATGCCTTCTCCAAGTGGGGCTAGGCTGACAATGGGAGGTTTGGGAAAGCACCTCCTTCGATAGTTCCTCCCTTTCCATTTGTGATCTTACTCTTCTAACCCAGAGAATCAGCACAGTTGCTTTTGGAAGCTTGAGGGATGGAAAAGGTGTTGGTAGGATAAGAAGTAAAACACTGAAATGGGGCAGTTGGTCCAGAGGGAACTGACTGACGAAAGCAGAGCTGGCAAAAAAGAGAAGCCACTTAGATGTAGGACTTTTACCTGCCTTCAGTTTTTCTTTATTTGAGGTTGTCAAGGTCCTCTTTTTTTGGCTCATGCCTTGTTCTAGTTATGTAGCCTTCGGCATCATCTGTAAACGGAGGGGAACATCTGCTACAAAAAGTATTTTTGAGGAGTGATGTAATGTCGGTGGTCAAATAATGTAAATGCTCTCATTTCCCCTATTTTCCCTGTCTTTTCCTTCCCTTCTGACTTTTCTCATTAACATGCCAGTAAATTTTTACCTTGAAGTTCATAAAAATTCCACTTCTAGAGTGAACTATAGGTCTGCTCTTTTTAAACTTGTGTTGATAATTAGTTTCCTTTGGAGAAAAACATTTTGAGGATTACTAGAGGCATAAAAATCCCACCATTTGAGGAATCATTTTGAGTGTGTATAAGGATTGGATTAGAAAAGGGACAAGAAACTGCATAGCTTATCTACCACTGGTAAAAATGGAACAAGATTCCTACCATCTACTTGTTTTCATTTATGTTCTGAGTACTAGCAAGATATTGCTTGAAAGACAAGAAGAAAGATCTGTCACAGAACTATGTCAGTTTGATATTGAACTTTACTCTGCTTACATTATTTGGAAAGCCCCCAAGATGAGAAAGTTTTATAAAAAGAGCTATTCCATGGGTGCCTTGCAGAAGAAAATGTAAAACTGATGTGGTAGGATTAGCCCTTAGCCTGGGTCTCACAGGATCCCTGTAGATGAATGTCTGCTCATGATGTATGGTTGCAAAACATGGAAGAAGATAATCTGCCATGAATACACATTAGCACACATACAAAACACGGGGAAATTAGATACTTCCCAGTAATTTAAGTTAGTAGAAGCTATTTAAGTTTGGTAGAAGCTATTTCAATAATGTTTTAAATGATTAAAGGCATAAAATAGGGAATTTAAAATACAAGGAAATAACAGGTGATTACAATAAAAAAGGCATACTTAAAAAAATTTACTGAAACATTCTAGAACTAGAACAGAATGCAGTTGAAGTGAGAATTAATAAACTGTAATTCTGATGTAAAAAAATTACACAGAAACTAGCACTGAGAGATAAAGTGAGAGAAAATATGTAAAACAGGTTAAAATTCATGTAAAATAAAATTAAAAGGCGAGACAGAATGAGATGGAGCAGGAGAAAGGCAATACTTGATGGGATAATGATTAAGAATTTTCCAAAGTTAAAGATAGACTAAGTCTTCCTATCTGGGAAATAGAACAAATCCTAAGCATATTAAAAACATACACTAGTAGATTTGCTGAAATAAAATTTTAGAACTCTAAAAACAAAGAATAAATCTTAGAAATGATAAAAAAGCAATATATTATGTTTAAGAATGGACAACAGACTTCATAACAAAAAGACTTTCAAACTGCCAGTATAAAAGTTTATTTATTATATACTCAGTCTTAAATGCTAGTATGGGTGAACATAGAATTTTTCATTGACATATTAAATCTAGAAATTTGGAGTTAGATGCAAGATGAGACCGTGAACAAATAAGTCAGTAAGTGTAGGATAAATCTAAATTAGAATTGACTCTCTAAAGATAACAATATTAATAATGGCATGACTTAGAGGATCCAAGGCAAGAGAAAATTAAAAGCTGTACAAAAGAAATACACAAAACAGAAAGGGGCTGACTGGATTAAAAGTGTTCTAAATTCTTGTATTATTTTGGAGGAAAACTGACTAACTTTAGACTTTGATAAAGTAAGTGTGAACATAGACCAGTATAACTTCTATAGAAAATAGGATAAAGTTGATCCTAGAAACATAAAATGTCATTTTAAAAAGAAAATTTACAGACCAATACTCACTAATAAGCATAGGACCAAGTGTTACAAATAAATTGCTTACAAGTCAGTATCTAGTTCTGTCTTCATGAGTTTTATTTATACATATTTGCATATTGTATACACTAGACAGGACTTAGTAATATAAGGATGGCTTATGAGAACTTCTTTTAATGTAATTTAACCTATTAACCAAAGGAAGAAAGACATAATCATCTCAGCAAAAGCAGGAAAACACTTGAAAAATTCAACATAGTTTTATGATAAAAATTCCTAGTGAAATGGAAAAGAAGGGAATATTTGACAAAGAATATCCACCCAACTTTAAGAGTGAACATTATATCCTATGGCATTATCATCAAAGAGGAAGAAAGCAAAGCTGCCTCTGTTCGTGGTATCTGCTCATCAGTGTGCTAGAGGTCCTCCACACAGTGTTGCAAAGAAACAGAAATGAACAACAGACAGACTGGAAAAGAATAAAAATCAGTTTCTTATTTTTCAGGTGATGTATTTGTATATCTAAGAGAAAATGTCAAATAATTCAAGGTTTCTGGATTTAAAAAAAAAAGTTGTAGGTTGGGTTCCTTGAGAAACAGGCTCTGAGAGATTAGTGTGCAGAGAGTATATTAGGTTGTCTTGTTATATTAATACCTGTGAAAAGAAGGGGAACCAGACATGATTGGGCAGTGGGAGATGTTGAGATGTGATGTGGCCCTAAAGAAGGCCCTGGAAAACCCCAAGGGGACATCCGAAATCAGCACGTCCCTCTGGAGTTGTCAGGGGGTCAGACCTTCACATGCGCATGTTAACCGGCATAGGCTGTGGGGTGCCCTGTGGAGGGAGGTGACTTTGGGCTTGACAGCTCTTTTCTGCCAAGACATTCCCTTAAGAAGTTTGGCAGATGAAGTCTAATGGCTGGTAAGTTTTTCAGTCTTGAAGAATCCGGAAGGCACTGGGTCTACTTATTCTGAGCGCCATCTTTTGAGATCCAGGAAGAGTTGCTATCATTTGGTGTTGAATGTCTCTCAAGGGCTCTTGTGTTAAAGACTTGGTCCTCAGGGTGACAGTTTGGGAGGTGTCGTGAGTCTTTAGGAGGTAGGGACTATTGGCAGGTCCTTAGGTCTTGAAGGCATGTCCTTGAAGGGGCCTGTGAGGCCCTGGCTATCCTCTCTCTCCCTCTGCTTCCTTTTACTGCCATTCTGTTCTCTCCACAGAGGCCCAATGCCACGGGACTGCCCTATCTTGGACTGGAGCCTCCAAAATCATTAACTAAGTAAGCCTTTTCTCTTTATAAGTTAATTGCCTCAGGAACGTCATAGCAGCATGACACTGACTACCATAGGAATCTTTGGGAATACTTAGAAGAGGAAGATAGTAAAATGGTGTAGAGGTCCCATTATGGTAGTTCCTCTTAAGGCAACAATAGATTCTCACTGATACCTGATTGTTAGGCATTCTAGAACCCCCTTACCCTTAATTAGCACTTCTGCTAATTTGAATGGCCTGCCTGGTCCTGGGTAGCTTGAGACTCTAGTCACAGGCCACGGTTGTTATAACTATTTACCATCAAAACTGGGCAAGAAATTACCCACCCAAGAGTATTGTCTCTAGGATGAGCAATATGTTCTCCTCTGCCTACCTGGTGTAATGATGAATTTACCTTTTGCTGGTAATCAGTGTTCATATGTATGCCATCACATCATCCACTGTGATCATTGCATGCTCTTGATTTCTGGCAGTTAAGTGCCACTATCTGTTATTTCAGGGTCCTGGTGTCCCCATTGCCTTCAGTGAGCCCGGTTCTACTTTGGCCTCTGTCGCTTACCTAGCCAGTAGAAGTGGGTAGAATCACTGAGTTTAGGAAGGCTGGTCCCTTTGACCTGCAAATTTTTTATTACTCTGGGTCCTCCTATGGAGTCCAGTCATCCTGTGAGTTTATAGTGGTGCATGGTATGCTCACACTTGTATGCCAACTTCTGAGTTTTAATCATTTCTCCTATTTTCTGCCTTGTCAATTCAGGCATTTTTACCTTCAATTAAGTATGGTTTGGGAGCAAACAAACTTTTTCTAGTAAATATTCTAGGCTTTGTGGACCACAAATGGCCTTGTTTACGTATCTTATTTATTTTTCTATCTCCCTTTAAAAATGTTAAAAAACATTCTTATCTTATGGGATTAAAAAACAAGCCACAGGCCCCATTTGGCCTGCAGACTGCAGTTTGTGAGCCTGGATCATTGCTAGTTCATGTTCTGAGACCCAATCTGGCAGGGTGTTCGCACAATCTCATAGGATCTTTAGCAGGACCCACAGGACTCCCTGCCAGTGTGCCCCTAAGTCAGTGAACTCCCCTGCTTTAGCTGCCTCCCCTGCCTCCCTGGAGTCACCATCCTCACAGTCCAGTCCAGCACATGTTCTCCTGGCTCTTGCTGGGAAGTGTTTTCCTGGTCTTGCTGTTCCTACTGGAATATTCTCTTTCCTTCTGCATAAGGCTCAGCACAGTACCAGCTGGGTTACTTGTTCCTTAACCTTAGTTATTGTCCTCGTTGCCAGGAAGGGAGACAAAGACTGATTTTGAGGGGGATGCATGTTGTCTTGTAGGGGAGAGGCCTCTTCAGTGTTTGCAAACAAGAGGGAAATAACTAGGCCTTAAGGGCCCTTAATTTTGGGCTCCTTCTGCAAGTTCAAAGGGCTCAGGGGAATACGAAGGACTTATGAATTTCAAATATATCAACTCTGATGTCTGCATTCCTCTGACAGGGTTCATTCTTCCACAAGAGGGCTCTGAATTTACAGGGGTTGGGCCAAATAAGTGAAAAGTCTAATTTTCTTGGGAGTTCTGTTGCTCTTTTGGCTAAGTCTAGCACTTGATCCTTGGTATTCCATCTTCACTCTTGAGCTGAAAGATGTAAGAGCTACTTTACAGGATACTGTGAAGATCCTTAGATTCTAACTTAGTAGTTAATTGAAAATTTTTTGTAGCCTTTTGTTATTGTTTTAAAGGATAAATAAATTTTAGCTATAGCCACCCAATTTTATTATCATTATTTGTCTAGTTGTTATTTGTCCCATCTTTGTCAAATGCCTGGAAAAATCACCTTCTCTTTAACCAGAATACCCTTTTGCAGTATCACAGATGAGATTTAAGAATGTCACCACTACCTTGTGCCAGTAACAAGTCCTCTTTGCTAGGGAAGCACGGAATAGCCCAATTCCAAAATCTCCTCCTAACATCTGCTTTCATGGACTGATACCCTCAGTTTGGATTGGTTCTCCAAAGAACTCTAAGCTGGAAGCTGATGTGCTGGAAGTTTATTAGAGTATGTTCTTGAGGTTACTGTTTATGGCTGGCACTAGAAAAAGCAGGACTGAGTGGAGGAGAAGATGGACTGGGATATACTTTTGATGAAGAAGTAGCGCTCTAGACCTAAGACAGCCCTTGAAAAAGGCCCCAGATTGGTGCAAGAGGTCTGAGCCTTTATTTCAGTCAATCAGTCCTTGCTGGGGCTCCCAGAAAGGAATGTGCCCTTGGATAAGGCACTTCCTAGAGAGGGCTAACAACAAGGGCTGTCAGCCATTAGCATATGCACTGCTAGGCCAGAATGTTCTTCAGTCTTAAAAGGATATCTGGATGGCAGATCACAGTATTCACTATGAAGACCCCCATTCACTGACCACAAAGTTAGAAAATACCTTTTGAAAAGCATTGTCTTTTAAGAAAAGTAACAGAACTTCTATGGTATTTGGGAATAACTGTTCCAGATCTTTTAAGAAAAAAAATTACAAGGCTTATTGAAAGACGTGGAATTACACTTAAATAAATAGATATAGCACATTTATGAATGGCAACATGTAATACTTTAAAGATGCTAGTTCTCTATAATATAAAAATCAAAATCCCAGTAATTTTTTTTATTATTTTATTCTAAAATTTGTATGGAAAAACAAAAGGCCAAGAATAGGCATAATGATTTTAAAGGAAGAACAAGGAAGGCAGACTTGCCTTCCTGGTTATCAACCTTCATTAAAAGCTAAAATAATCAAAACAGGAGAGTAGTGTCATAGGAACAGATGAACAGTGCAATCGAGGCGAGCCCTGTCTCAGGTCTTTCTACCACACCCCTCAAGCAGTCTCTTGAATTTTTTAGAATGGAGCCAGCATATGCATCTTTCTTCTCTTCCTCTACTTATTCATTCTCTATATTCTAGATTTTAAAAAAGACAATTTTGAGGCTTTTTATATCAAGTCATATGATCATCATTATGTAATGTTGCGATTTTTTTGTTTTTAATTTTTTGCTGAGCTCCTGTGAGAATTAGAGGTAATTCCTAAGTGCTCTGGTGACTGGGGAGGAAAGAGAGATGTAGACAAACCCCATGTGAGGGAGGCAGGAGATGAGAGAAGAGGAGAGGTATGCCCCCCCCTTTGACACCTCTCTCCTGAGCCTCACTCATTTAGATAATAATTTGGTTTATCAAGCCCCACTTTTAAAATACCAACATCTTCTCTCCTGGTAAAACCCATTGATTACTTTTACCACAAAGTGAATATTAGTAACATTTCTCGAGCACTCTGTACGTAGTAGGCACAATGCTAAGTGCTTTACATGCATTGTCTTACAATAATCCACAATACAATGGTAGGCAGTAAATACATCAATTACAGTACTTCATTTACAAAAAAGGTAAATGGAAGTTTATAGAGGTTAAATATTTCACCCAAAGGCACACAGTTAATACATGGCAGAGTCAAGATTTGAGTCCATGCACTAACCAACTGCCCTGTCCAGTCATGGACGGTTAGTCTGGTTCTCCATGTCTACCCAGTTTGCAAATGGGCATTTCCTTGGTCATGCACAGGAAGGAGTGATAACGACAGAGTGGGCTTTCTTCTCCGTTTAGTAACCTGGCTTTAGTTGCTTTGGTATAAATTTTGATTAATGATCCCCAGGCATAGTTAAAATATGAAAGAGAAAAGCATCTAACAACCAAGTGATGTAAACCAAAAACCACCCTTAAAGTGTAAGACTTTCTTCCAAACACACAGATGAAAGTATGATTTCTGAGCAAGCTATATGCTGCCAGCCCTCATTTCCTATTGGCTTTCTAGGCTTTTAATTCTTTTTAAATATTTAAATTTAAAAATTTTTTTTTGAATTTTAGTTCTTGAAATCATTTTTATAGTGAGAAGGAACTGTCAAGGACATTTTCGTAGTATGAAATTAATTACTGATTATGCATTTCAGAGAAAGGCAAACGATACAGTACTAGAAATAATTAGGTCATGTTACAAAATGTCTTTGAAAATGGTACAGTCTTCACATTATTTAAGTCCATTTTCAAGAAACAAAATATCATATGCAAGTTGGCTTAAAAAACAAGGATATTTATAACAAGAAGTTCAGAAGGAGAACTATGATATTTTATATTTGACTCAATAACTCAAAAAATGGCAACAAACATCTGGGTTCTCCCTGTCTTTTCATTCTGCTGTCTTAAACATCAGCTTCTTTCTCAAGCTGGTTTTCCCATGTTTACAAAATGGTGGCCAGCAGCATTTAGGCCAGAAGCCTCCTTACTCACATATGGTGAGGGTGAAAACTGACTTCCCATTACTCCCTCATAAGAACCAAGAAGGACATTCCCAGAAGCCTCTTTGCCTGTCTCCCTGGCCAGAATCAAGGATCACATAGCTGTTTCTTTGCCAGTTTTTGGAAAAGAAGTTGAGATTACCCATAGTCAGCCAGATCCAGCTCTTTAACTGTGGTGATTCCTTCAGACACCATTGCTTTTTCTCAGTAAGAGAGAAGTAGAATATACATTACAGAGGCAGCCACAATGCCCAGTGTAGAATTTGCCTGTACCAGATGGATACCATGATTCACTGACACATTCAAGAGACATGTATTAAATATCTACCATCTGCTCAGAACCAAGAGATTCTAAAGGAAAGTTACACATGCATACTTTATTTCCATTAGATGACAAAAATAACAAAGTATAGTTCATGTCCTTCTTGCCTTCCCTTCTCATCCTTCGGTATAAGCACTTGACAGAAATTACAGCTCGGCCAGAGATAGGACTGAAGAGGGAAATGGGGGCCAAATTTATGACTCCAAAAGAAGGAAACTGGCCAAATTCAGTCACTCATTCAGTTTCAAACCAATTATTTTATTAAACACAACCCTTTAAATCATTCTTTTTGTATAGACCAACTTCTCTTTCACAGGTGATAAATGGCACTGACTTGACTTTTTCCTCTCAAGAGCATGGACTGTGTCCCTACCACCTGCAAATCACAGTTTGATATCTAGTAACTGTTCTCTTGGGCTTACTATATTAAATACTTACATCTTTTCTTCTCACAAGCGTAGGAGAAGGGTTCAACAATTCTTACATGCAGGGTTTAGAGTGCTCTTTTATTGGCAAAGTAATTTTCATTTTTAAGTGTGAAATACCTTCAGACACACTTCTTTGAAAGTGATTGAGGAATGGGACTTGGAACAAGGTGTGAGTTATCTTAGTCTGTGATTTAGCAAGATTTGAAGTGGCTCAAAGAAATGATTTGGGTCCTCTCCTTTTTCTTTGCTAACAGCCCAGATGACTGCATCTGCCTCTTTATTAACGGCAGAAGAGCAAAACCCTAGCAACATGAAATTAAATCTTTTTCAGTTTTGGCACCAGTATGCCCATGGAGAGTGCTAAAGACATGTGGAAGATTTAGTGCTTGGGGAGAGAAGAAGATTATTTGCTTCTGTCCCAGCAACAGAGCTATTCTAAGAGTTTTGATCGCTTAAGAGAGACAGGGCACAGATATGGCCTCCTTTTCCATCTCTTGCTGAGACTTTTTAATTTTTGTTTGTTTATGTATTTGTTGAAGAAATTATGGCAAAGTCTAGAGCTGGAGTTTTTAAAAATTTGTCTTTCTGGGTGACTCCTGGGCTGATCATTTGCAGTATTCATATTTATGAAAAGATGATAATCCACACTTCTGCTTTTGACATCATTTCATCATTTCATTACCAGGTCAGAAATTCCAGTGAACATTCTATTTTACTAATCCTAGTAAGCACACTATGGTAAATAGACAGGAAGGGATAGGACATGGGTATCAGTGACATGAGGATTATTTTACTGTGCCAGGGTTGGCAACATCAGGCTCTGACTTGCTACAGTCCTAAAATTGCATGGCTTTTCAGAATTCAGCTTTTCATCTCCAGGTAATGCCTTACTACTTTCATTTCTTGGGAAAATTAGGCAAGATTGGGTGTGTTCAGTGTGGTATGGCCAGATGCTCATGAAAATTAGACACCAACCTCCAGCACTCTTCTACATGGACCCCCACATGCTGCATCATGTGAACTTTTATCTCAGTGTTTAAAGCATGACCCTACCTGTGTCAGAATATAAAGTATATGGAGTCTGAGCCTATTTCTTTAGAACCTCAAGAATACTCTGAAGAGTAAGATTAGTGGCCAGTTGGGAGAGGAAACCATGAAGCTTTGTGGTTGAGACCACTTCCAACCTGTCTACATGACAGTATTTTTTAACATCAAGAACTGTTTGTTTTGGTCAATTTTAGGCATGTTTTCCCTGTATGTCCTCAACTCAATAAATGGGTTATCGTCCCCTCGTTTGGATCAGAAACATGGCAGGATCCTTAATGCTTCCTTTTCTGTAAATCCTCACATTTAATTTATCCTGAAAGCCCGTGGATCTCTCTTCAACATGCACAGAGAAAAATGCCAACTTTATCTCTGTAGCCAACATCTTAGCCCAAGGCACCATCATCTCTAATCCCCAAATATTTTCTGTCTTGTCTCCTGTTTTTGCCCCTCAATAATCCATTCTCTACCTTGCAGCCAGAATTCTTTCTTAAAAATACAAATCAAAGTTTGCCAATCCCTTTCATAAAACTTTCTGGGGTTTCAAGTACTTTGAATAAAATCCAAATTCCTACTATGATCTTCTAAGCCTTGCTTGATTTAGCTTCTTCTAACTTCTCTATTACTTCCAATCATTATGCCTAGACTTGTTACTCTTTTTCTGTACGACTGGGAATTTTCTTTCTCAGTCCTTCACAAGGTCTTAGCTTGACTGTCACCTCACTTAGAGGCATTCTCTAATGATCCGTCTCAAATTTGTGCGGTAGCTACCCTGGATTGGGTAATTTAACATCCATTCAAATACCCTTTTCCTAGGCCAAGAATGCAAAGTTAAAACCCACACCTCCAAGATTCTCCTGGAGCTTGGACCCTCAAAATGATCTAGTTTCCACCAACAAAATGCAAGGCATCCATTTTGTGGTTCACAGGGTTTCAATTTGGACAGTGAGCACCATTGTGCTGGCATGGATTGTGGCAGAACTGGCACGAATCTGAAGCAAGTAGTCATAGCTGTCTCAGTTAGAGGCAGCTTCCTGATGCAGGGGCTTTGGCTCCAGCGGTGACAACAACGATTGTGATTGCCCTGGGTATGGCAATGTTTCTGTAGTCAGTTTAGGACTTTTCCAACACAACCGCTACCAAGGCTACTTGTGACAGATTGTACACAGGCTGGAAATTGTTTTTGAGGGTCAGCCTCAAGTCTTCTCCTCCAGCCTTTTTAACAGTTTTACTGTCACTGAACTCCCTGTATGTCATCCCTCAGTATCCATGGGGAATGACTCCAGGGCTCTAGGTGGACATAAAAATCCGTGCATGCTCATGTGACTTATATGAAGTGGCATGGAATTTTGCATGTAACCTCTGCATATCTTTCTATATAGTTAAATCATCTCTAGATTACTTAGAATGCCCAATACAATGTAAATACTATGCAAATAGTTTTTACACTGAATTGTTTAGGGAATAATGACAAGGAAATCTGTACATGCTCAGTACAGATACAAATTTTTCTCAAATGTTTTTGAATTTACAGATGCAGAAACTGTGGATTGGAAGGCCGTCTGTATAGAATTTCTTTCTGCTTAAATGAGATTGAGTAGATTCTGTTCTCCACAAAAAAGTGTCTTCCAATGTTATGCTTTTCCTAAGTTACTCTTTAGCTCATCTGTTAGTTCTTTCTGGACACTTATCATAATCTAAATCATACTGTTTATATAGCATAACTACTCTCCACTACTGTATAAGCTTTCGAGAGTGTAGCCTTGTCTGTCTGGTTCACTATTCCATCTCCAGCATTTAGGACAGTTTTGGAAACATAGGAAGTGTTCCATTACCTCTTCTTGCATGAAAGAACCAGCCCTAAGCATTCACCTAGGTATTGCACGTCACACCCCAGCCATCTCTGCAGCAGTGGGCTTGTCCTGCAGCAGCGGTCTTTCATTTGACTCACTCATTTGTATCTGGCTCAGCTCCAATTTCATTCCTCTGATTCAGCAGTGGGAACATGCACTTCTGATGATGGTGATGACAGAGCAAGTCCTTGAATTCTCTAAAAGCTCTGCATCAGGTAGCTTCTGCTAAATGGAACGGCTCATGCCACTAATCAGCAAGACAATGCTCAACTGAGTTTCACTGCCAGTGGTGTTGGTGTCCGGTGGCAGGTCAGAGTCTGGACAAGGGAGGATTGGCCTGACCTGACCACTGTGGGCCCCTCTTGCTTGAAATACTGCTTCACAAACAACAGCAAGGCTGGACACTTTCCTGGAGGACTGCTTGAGATCACTCCATCCATTCTATTTGCTTGTAATTTTCTGTCCCATAACCCAACACACTTTTTCCTTTGCAAAACCTTCAGAGGTTCAAAGTGTGCCCTACTGAGTTTAACACCCTATTTTTTCTTCTGAAGAGCTCCAGCTTTCCCTTTGCCTATTTCCAAATGAAGCGAAGTTTCCAGTAAGGCCTGTAGTAATTTTGCTTTGTTTTAATAAACCAAAATGTTGGGTTCTCACCATAAAATGTTGAAAATAGATTACTTGCCTAAAGTAATCTATGCCTCACTCAATTTTTTATCCTTAGTGCTGGGTACAGGGTCTGATACATAATGAGTGCTCAATA
This sequence comes from Cuniculus paca, assembly GCA_004365215.1. Taxonomy (NCBI): domain Eukaryota; kingdom Metazoa; phylum Chordata; class Mammalia; order Rodentia; family Cuniculidae; genus Cuniculus; species Cuniculus paca. The sequence continues at coordinate 17,300 of RJWT010004917.1, forward strand.
AATGTTTGAAGAGTGATTGAATGAGTGACTCATCCTAGTTTTGTGACTTTTCATTTCTTTTTTCAAGCTGGCGAAAGGTTAATATATGCTGAGAAGACTTGGTATATGAGGAAAAATTCCACATATGACTTTGATTCTATTCAAATTTGTTCTGCACTTAGGCAGGATTTCATTACCATTTCTTCCACATCATGCCTGCTGAATATCAGTGTAAGGTTTAGTTGACAAGTGCCATTCACAAGCCACATCCCTGGACCCGCAGAATATCCCTCCTGTGAGGCTTCTTTGGCTCAGCCCTGCCACAGTGAGACAGCAAATGTCAAGTGCTCCTTTTCAGAACACATGCACAGACTGATGTGCTTCTGCAAGGTCAGGACAAGTACCCACTTTACTTTGCATTCATGTGCAAGACGACAGTGACAGGTAACCTTCGAAGAGGGGGGCTGTCATTGGCAGGAAGGGCAAAGACTGGGAATTGAATCTTCCTAAAAAAGGCACATCTGCACGCTGGCAGGAGAAGGGACTCATGTCAGGCCAGGAGACTGACCGGCAGCAGAGGGCTGCTGGTTACTGATTAAGCTGGGCACATATTTTCAAGGCAGAGGCGTGCTGCCTGAGTTCAGGTTAGGCAGCTCCTGGAGGCTCCCCGGACCGGGAGCGGGGTGGGCAGTGGGTGGCAGGGAAGTGTGAGGGGACGAAGCACAGGGAATGGGGCTCGCTAGTGGTGGGAGAAGAGGTCTCCTTGGAGGGGTGGCCCTCCTCTATCTTCAGGAACTGCCAGAGACAGGTAATGTCTGTCTCCAGGGCAGAAATTCTTGTTCCAAGGTGGAGACACTTCAAGGTCAAGGCCAGCTGTCTCAAAGTGCCTATGTGAAATTCTCCAGTGCCAGTTATTTCCAAGTCTCTGTAATAATACCTGTATCATACAGTTACCTTTGAGTATCTTTTAACAGCAAAAGATTTCCACTCTCAAGATGACTGGGAATAGCTCCTGTGGTTGCTACTATTTTCCTTTTCCTTTGTTTATTGTGTAACTCACCTTGAGTTACACTGTTTGTGGATTTTATATAGGAACTTAATTGAGTCCTCACAACCTGTGGCAGGTGTATTTCTCCCCATTTTATAGGTAAAGCACTTGAGACACTGAGCAGTTAAACAGCTTCTCCTGTCTTACAGAGCTGGGAAGTGGCAGAGCTGAGTCTGAAATAAAAACAGTTTCACCCTTTACTAAGGAAACAAGTCCCTAAGTAATGTTATTTTCCAACTGCAGAAGATTTTATATGATATTTGGCCCCAGGGAATGCAATTTTCTATAATTGGGCACTAAGTGTTCATTACTGCCCTTGTATCCTCCAAACAGTTTATTTTATTAACCATTGATCAAAATAGTTTTTTTTTAATGGATTCAATTGAATGAATCAAAATGTGGTTTGGCCATAGGATGGGCAGCTGCCACAAGAGGAGTAGGTGGCTGGCTTTGAAATCGTGGGTGAAGGAGAGCCAGAAGCTGCAGGCTTGCTCCTCTTTTCCTCTCTCACACCAACCTGCTCTGGTGGCTGAAGCTTCCCAGAGCAGAACCACTCATTTAGATGGATGTCCTTAGAATCCCTACCAAAATCTCAGTTTGTTACCTATGTGGACTAATGTTCTGCTAAAATGAAAGTAATATTCACCTGTCAGTATTACTTTTTCTCATTGATTCTGGTAACAAACTCTAAGTCCCCATTCCCTCTTGGCATAGGTCAGATTATCAGAATAGACAGCATAGGGCAAAGGCCTAGGGAATGAACCACAGGACAGGTAAGTCTTGATGATAGGAAGGTGTTTTCAGACAAGGGGAGGGACACTTGTCGTGATCCTTGAGGATGGGTCCTAACAGAACCTAATGCATTTGGAGATCAGTGTGAAGGTTTGGGCATTCCAGGAAGTAAGCATGACACCATGAGAAGTGGTAAAGATGAAATGTGAGGAGTGTTTAGATTTAGAGAGGAATCTGTTGCCAGCCTGCATCGGTAATAAGAAAATTGAAAGTAAGCTTTATCAATTCACCATTAAATAATTATATTTCATCAAAGAAATAAGCTGGGTCTCTTGACAATTTTGCCTGGCAGTCCTGGAAGGAGCAAGAAGGAGATCTTGGAAGAGAGGAGAATGGCAAGAGTGTGCTGAGGTTAGTAACCATGGCTTTCGTGCTCACTTCAGTAGGGGGCCACCAGGATGCCAGCTCTTTCTTATATCCTCTTTTCTAGATCAGAAAGCCCTGCTGGATTGAGGCTCAGTCACAACTTGACCTCAGTCAGATACACCTGCCTCCCCCGGAGATGACTGGCATGGCATCCCATGCAATCCCAAGGCCTCTGGCCTTCTCTACTCCTCCTTACCTGGGGGACTTCTGGCCCTTCCCCGCATCTTTCCAGGCTCCTATCCATACTCACAGCCTTGCAGCTTTGTCAGAGTTTATGGTTCCTTAGAAGTGGTGCCCAACATCAGAGTAGAAAAGACATTACCCTACAAAAGTCACATCCCACTTCCATTGGTCTCTCTGGGAAGCAGCACTGGCCATGGGCAGATTTGTAAATTCAGTCAAATCTGGTTTTCATTTCCTTTGTTCTTTTTGCTCCATTTCATAGCCAACCAAATGTGCAGTACTCTCATCCTCCACCCTCACTGGCCATCACTACTTCCTTTACTATTTCGTTTCTTCTGGTCCCAGAAAATCTCATATTTTAGAATGATTTCCCCTTCCTTCTTGGCTGCTTACCTAGACTTATCTATCATGAGCCTCTTGTGGAGTAATACCAACTTGTCCTGATAAAGGATAACATGTTCGTATGTTAGCTAACTTACATTACTTCTGGTAGGCAGCACTTTAAAATGCTTCAATACATGCTTTGTCTGTCAGAAAGACCCATAAAGAGCGCGCTTAATGGTAAACTCAGGAACCACCACAGATCAAAAGGGAGGTTATTTCAGTCACTGCTCACCTCTCCAGTGGAGCCAGCTGCCCTTCTGTGTCTGTGTGGAACAAGAAACCCTGAGGCCAAGTTTGAAAGTCTGGACCTGCACTTTGTTTCTGACTCCAAAGAGAACTTGGCAACTAGTTGTAAATCTCCACCGAGCCCTGAGGGCCCTTCTCTGTGAAGTAAAGCAGTCTCCCGTTGGTGGTGACTTAGGTCACTACCTAAGTCTTGGCTACTAAATTATTCACACTGAGGTGTGTGAGAGAGGCTTAATAGGTGACTTGGATGAGATTTTTCCAGAAGATGGACTGGATATTGAGATGGGACATTTGCCAGAGTCCAAGGCTGAAGAGTGGACTTCTTGCAATGTATTAAAAAACAAGCTAAATGAAGTATTCATGGCTGTTAGATACTTTCCACCCTTAAAAAAAAGAAAACAAAAAACAAGCCTGGCAAGTTTGGAAGATGATTGCTGCCAACCATTGTGCAATTTCGTGAAGCTGTCTAAAGAAATCTTAGAGACATATTGTGCTGTGAAGGTTTCTAGGCTGGTAGAGGAGGGACGGGTGGAGGACAGTCCCAAGGTTTGACTTTCTTTTTTATAGAGCTGTGTGGAACAGGCTTCCGGATGTTGATCTGTATAAAACCGACCATCTGCCTCGCTCCTGAAGGCCCCTAGGATTAGATTTGGTAACAACGCTATGGTCAGCATAGTGTGTCCTGATTCTGGGATGCATTTCTCACGAGGGAATTTTCATTTGTCTGTTTTCTCAGAGCTTGACGTAGGAGCTCTTCACCTTTGATGGCCTGGGTTTGGTTTATATGGAAATGTATCTTTTTTGAAGACACAAAATTCTTCCTCTTCAGAATCCAGAGTAGAATCAGTCCCATTTTAGACAACTGTGGTTCAATGTCTTGATCAGGGTAGGTTTTGGGTTGAGTCAAAAATCCTAAAATCTGAAGAAGGAGAGAACCAGAAGTTTTTTGCTTGCTATAAGATCAGCAAATTTGACTTTTTTTTTGGTTTCCATTGATCACTTGTCTTCATTCACAGGTCAGAGCAAGAAAACATTAAACATTCTGCTAAATCTTTGTCTCTTCCTCCTACCTTCTTTTGGTTATGTTTCTCTGTTGGGCCCTGCAGTGGATATTTTGTGTGTCTACATATCATGCACTGCAAAAAAAGTAGAGGAACGGTGGCTGACTAGTCAACTTTTATGTGATTGCTTGTGGTCATGTTTCCTCAAGGAAAATATCTGGGGAGAAATTAATGATAAGTTCCCCCAGAGAAAGGGATTGGGACTGCCATCAGCTATGAGATAGCCTTCCCATAGTGGGGAGCTCAGCTGTAAGAAACCCTATATTTGGAAAACCCACTAGACTTTGTTCCCAACATTGATGATTCTGACAATAGATGATAAATGATTATCATCCATTTTTATTTCCTTTGCCTGTTTGTGTGTGTGTGTGTGTGAGTGTGCGTGCGCACACGTGTGTATTGTGTGTTTGTTTGCTTGCTTGCTTTTGATCCTACTGGTTGAGAAAGAGGTCATTGATAGATTGAGGCATAGAGTAAATATTCAAAACCAAAAGTCACTCTGAATTTGTGATGTAGGATGGTGTTTTTAACTCCTCTCTTAGAGACAACATCTCCTCAGTGCTCTCTCTTATGCATTTGTATTGCCGCAACAACATGCCATAGACTAGGACCTCATAAACTACAGAAATTTACTTTTTGCAATTCTAGAGGCTGGAAGTCAAAGATCAGGGCTCTGTAGGTTCAGTGCTTGCCAAGGACCCGTATTCTGGCTCATGGATGTCTGACTTCTTGTGTTCTCATCTGGTGGAAGTGGTAAGAGAGCTCTCTGGGATGTCTTTTATTAGGGTGCAAATCCTATTTGTAAGGACTCTATTTTCAGGACCTAATTGCCTCTAAAAGTCCCCACCTCCACTGAGGATTGGGTTTCAGCCTATGAATTTCAGGGGGTTGCAAATATGCAAGCTATAGCAATTGGCTACAAAAAAGTCCTTGACCAGTAGTGTGAAGTCATCAGTAACATGTTTTTGCTATGTGGTCCTGGGTCCCACATTCCTGCTTCTCTTTTTCTCATTATTATTATTTTTATGTTCATACTCGAAAAGGTTTAGAATAATAGAAAGTGAGACACACAGTTTCACCATCATTTGCAAATATTTTGGAAATAATGATCTTTTTTTCATGATGTCAAGGACACAAAACCCCCTTCTTCTCATTCCCAGAGTTTAGTAGCACAGTTATTGGTGAGTTCTTGCTGTGTGCAGGAGAAGGCTGTGCAGATAAGCGTGGGAATTCTGGTGTCTTTCACAAAGTGTTGATGGCTCAGGAGTGGAGCAGGAGAGCCTTTCTCTTGCAGAAGCCAGGCTTGATCAGCCTGATGTCAGAGAGCTAGACAGTCTGGTGGGGGGGGTGGTGGATGGAAGGAGAAAGAAAGAGGCTTTAGCCCCCAAGTCAAAGACTTATCTGCTTCCCTCACAATTCTTGGTCTCCCAACCTCACTTTTGCCTCAGAGAGAAACAAGTTTTCAGCAAAGGCCTTGGAAGAAATAAATGTTCCTCTGTGTGATTTACCTTACTGAATACCTCGGGTCTTGGTTTGGTGGTGGTTGTTTTTTAAAGACTGGGTCTCACTATGTAGTTCAGGCTGGTCTTGAACTCATTATGGAGCCCAGGCTGGCCTTGAACTTGCTGCAATCTTCCTGCCTCAGCCTGGAATTACAGGTATGTGCCACCATGTCTGGGTCATTGTTTTTAATTACAAAGGTAATTTAACATAAACATTAAAGAATATTTTGAAAAAACTAGAAATATTGATGACTTCTGCCTTCTTTTGTGTGCATTCACATATCCTTTAAAATGTTTATAGCCTATAGATATCACTCAAAAATAAAATCAGGTTATAACTCTAAAAATAAATTACTCATAATTACTCTAGGCTACCACTTCTGTTTCCATTTTGAAGTATTTTCTCATTTTCAATGTTTAATAATTTCAGTATTTTAAGATGATTGCCAAGGTTAACTTTATGCAACATAGAACTAAATATTTTAATATGCAAAATTCAGTGGCAATTAATACATTCACAGTGCTTGCAGTCACTACCTTAGTCTGGTTCCAAAATATTTCCAAAGTGTTTAGTGGGTAAAACTGCTTACCCTTTAAACACTTTCTCTATATTTCTCTATATTTTCCTCTTTCTCTGGCACTTGGCAAATCAATGCACATCTGCCTCTGTGGATTTATCTATTATAGATATTCGTATAAATGGGATTTTATAAATATGACCTTCTTTAAGTTAACATACTATTTTGGAAGGTGGTAGCATGTATGAGTATGTCCCTCCTTTTGTGACTGAATAATGGTCCATGGTGTGGATATACTACATTTTGTTTATTAGTTCACCTATTGATGGCCATTCAAGTCACTAGCATATTTTGGTTGTTGTAAATAGTGTTTCTATGAAGATGCACTTGTATGTTGTTTGAACATCTGTTTTCACAGTGTTTAGGTCTAACTGTAGGAACTGAATTTCTGGATTATGTGGTGATTCTGTGTTTAACTTTCTGAGGAACTACCAAAATGGTCTCCCCAGGGACTGAATCGTTCTGCCCTCAGACAATGAATTTCCAGGATAAAAATGAATTGTGAAAGAGGCAATGAGAGTTTAGAACAAAGGCCGAATATTCAAAACCCACAGCTCTGACTCTGTGAATCAGAATGATTTTCTTGAGAACTGAAGACCAGTGCTGAAGTTTTTGTTTGGGCTTCCAATTTCTCCACGCTCTCGCCAGTACTTATAATTTCTTTTTGACATACTTTTTAACTATTGTGTACATGTTGTTTCATGTAATAAATTAAATATTACATTTTAAATTTTATGGTAATTTCTGGCATTTGTGTACCCTTGAGCATTTGGCATTATCTGAGTTCCTTCTTTAGAATAATCTGCTCCCTTTTCCCGCTCTGATCCTGTAATCAATCCTTATGACTTTACATTTTGATAATTTTGAGCACAGCATTTATTATTAGATTGAGTTTTCTTTTGTCTTAGAGCCATCTCTGTATTAGGTATGACAGAAAGCACATGTTAGCCCTGCCCTATTCTTTTGGCTCCGTCAACTTTTTGGAAGCATTATATTTTGGCAGCTCCATGGGAAAAGCCAAGTGGTATTGTTCACATTTTGCTTCTGTTGAAACTTTTGCCACAAACAGGAATGTATTTATGATAGAGAAGAGTGAACAGAATGGGAGGGAGTTCTTAGAGTGTGCATTTTCCTTTGGTTTTTCCCACCTTCCTGCATTTCAATCTCACAACTGACAAAGGGATGTAGAAGAAAGTGGGTATGCAGAGAATGTCCAGTAGAGTTTGGGGGAGAGTGGGCGAGGCAAGAATAATCTTGTGTAATGGGATATGGACAGGGTAAAAGGCAAGACTATGTATGGCAGGTTGGATTTGCCTGCTATAATTCATTGCATGAGTTAAGCTATCAGGGGAAGACAACAGTAGAAAAATTCAGAGTCTCCAAATCTTGGCGCTATTGCCATTTTGTGCTGGGCAAGTCCTTGCATGGGAGTGCTGACCTCTGCATGCAAGCATGTTTAGAAGCCTCCCTGACCTATACCACAGATGCCAGTAGCATTCCCACCATCCCCTGGCTATGTGGATAACAAAGTCACTTCTAATTGAGAATCGGTAGGTAGAACAAATAATTACTATTTTTTTTTTTACTAATCAATTGGCATTATTAGCTTGTTTTTTAAAAATTCTATTTTAAAGCTAGTATTTTTGAGGTACTTCTATGCATCAGGCACTGGCATTTTCATTTATTCCCCCTGTCAGCAAATGTTTGAGTGTGTACGCAACCAGGAACAAAATCTGTGACACGGAGCGAACACCAGCAAAGTCTTGCCCCAAGGAGCATCCGTTCTAGTGGAGAGACAGGCAGGTTAAAAATAATCATGCATGGAATTGCCAGTGTGATAAATGGAATGGAATGGAGATGTAGTAGTCAGCTTTCTGTTGCTGTAACAAATGCCCAAGATAATAATTTTATGAAGAGAAGAGCTTTATTTTGACTTTCAGTTTTGGAGGTTCCAGTCTGTGGCAGGTCGGTCCCATTGCTTTTAGACCTGTGGTGAGACAGTACATGATGGTGGGGAGCACATGGTGGAGCAAAGCCATTCATTCACTTTGTGGCAGGGAACAAAAAGAAATGGAAGTGGCTGGAGCCCTACTCCCCATACCCCAGTGACCTAAGAACTTTGGCTATGCCCCATCCCTAATAGTGCCAAGTTGGGGACCAAGCCTTTACCACCTGGGCTTTGGGGGACACTTGTATCTAAACTATAGCAGGAAGTTTTTGGGTGCAGCGACAGGAGCCACTTCCCAGTGCTGCCTATGAGCCCCGCTTTGTTCTGAAACCACAGCCTTAACTCGCAGGGCTCTGCGACAGCCCTGCATCATAAGCTGTTCTGTAGGGAAGGAAGCTGAACCTTACATGGGCAAAAGTAAAACAGGAGCAAGTGGTGGAGCGGAGGGTTGAACCCAAGTTGTTGTCTTTAGTGCCTGAGCTCGAAGCGCCACCTAAGATAACCTCAAGTGAGATCTGAAGGAGGAGGCATCAACGGATTGAGGAGGGGAGGGCAATGTTCCAATGCAGAGGGAAAAGTAAATGGGTAGGTTTTAAGGAAGAGGAAAGATGGAGGCCTGGGAAAGAACCAGAATGGCTGGAGTGGAGATAGTGCTGGGGAGGAGGAGCCGGAGGAAGTGGAGAGAGCAGTCACACCTCCGCGCCTCGCATGCTGCCTTAGAGTGATTCACTTTTACGCAGAAAGCAGTGGTGACCACTGGAAGGGGAGAGGGGTCGAGTATAGAAGCAATACTTTTAGATTTGCCTTCATTATCGCGTTTCATATTTACACTTGTGTAGTGAGGGAGCGAACCCTGTCTCACTCTTGAAATGGAGAGGACTTAAGGAGCCAAATGCTCTGAAAAGAGGTAGAGCTGGGATTTCATCTCAAGTGTTTCCTCTTCTAAACCCCATTTTCTTCACCTGGGGGAGGGGACTTAAGCCCAGTCAGGTCACTGCCCATTCCTCCCTTTCATGATAGCCCATGAGTTCAGTTCGAGGTTTGGAAATTGTGTCCGTTGGGTTTTGATCTTAGCGTGTGAACACAGACACAAGTCCACACATCTCAACAATCATTCTTTACCGCTGGAATTTTCTAGTCTCTTGATTGTCTTTCACTCCAACTCCAATTCACCTTTTTACCCTGCCCACACTTGGAGCCTGAAATTCTGCCCTAGGGGCACTGCCCACGTGGTCTCAGATAAGAATCACCTGGTTCAGAGTAGCTGGCAGGTAGGTGCCCCATTTGCTCAGCCCTGCGTGAAGGTGCCCCTTCCTCGGCCTTCCCTGTCACAGAGTTGGGGCTGTGTGGTGATGGTTTTCTTCTGTTCTTTTGGAGATACTGTGTGAGTTTGCCCCTCCAGGTCAACTTCGAGCTAGAGTTCATTTAAATATCAACTGTGATTGTCCCACTGCTGCTGTGATATTACCCCGTTCTGTGGGGGTTAGGTTGAGCGAGGCTTCCTGCTTGCTTTAATCACACATTTCAGCAGTGCTGAGACTTGTAGCGAAGTTGGATTCTTCCTTTCACACCATCCAAAATGCTCTGCAGAGTGAACCAAATTGAAACGAGCTCCTTCATCTTACACACAGATAATTAAACTTCAAACACTGTTTATCTCAGTCCCCAAATCCTCAGAATGCAGAAGCAAATTAATTTTAAATCTATATCTGCTTTAAATAGTAATTGTTTAATCAACAGGCCTGATGTATAATTACATTCTTTGTTCGTACTCCTTGCAGGCTTGAATAGACCACATAATTCCTAGGTTGCTTTCATTTCTGTAATTAGATCATGTGACAGATCGTTACTATATCACAGTTGACTATAGTCGCTTCCCTCCCACCCCCTTTTAAATTTGAAAATGGTTTCTCATGAATACTTAGATTATAACAGCCCAGTTTAACAAGGAGCTCTGAGTAGTTAGCTTTAATCCTTACTCTTCCTTCAACTAACAGTTTCCTTGGGAGTAAGTGAATTTGCAGGTATTCTATCCTTTCAGAGCTGGGAGTTCTTGTCCTTCTTTTGAACTCCTGCTTTCCCCAGAGAAAAATCCTTCTTGACCACATGGAAACATGCTGTTGAACCTCTGGACGTCAATATTATCCTTATAGAACCAATATTCAAGGGTCAAATCAAACAAAAAATAATATACAGAGATTTTGTTTGCTGACCATCTGGGGCTTCATGGAGAAAGAGGAAGTAATTTTCCTTATTAGAAAGAGCAGTGTCCAAGAATTTATTTTACGTGCCTGGATTCATCTAATACAAAATGAGAAGTGGACACTAGATAATTAGGTCAGCACTGAAATCTATTCTCTAATTGGAATTTGTTTGTCCCACACAATATGCCTGATTTTCTTTGGGCCTGTGCTAGAAATACGACAGCTCAACCAAGCTGGCTCTTTAAACTTCCTTTGTCCCTCATGTCCTCCAGCTTGTTATCCTTTGGATTGGATTTTATATTGAAAGCTTACAATTTTTAATATTTTTCCTTATTTTTGTTATCAAGGTATGCAAAACGGGGTGAGGTATTGTTGATTTTGGAACAGTCAGTACTGTGTGAATTGCAGGCAGGTTGGAAGGGAGCACATCAGTTTAAACGACAGCATAGAGTCTCTCTACTGCACTTAAGCTCAAAATAACCAAAAAGCTCTTTTCCTCTATCATTTTGAAATTATGTTTAAGTGTGTATTGTTGCTCCTTAGTCTTTTTGATTCATTTCTTATATTCTTCTCTACCCATGGAGTTGCCATGTTTCTGATTACGTTCTCTTAGCTACACAGCCATGCATTTTTCAGGCAGTAGATCATTTTGCTATTTTGATCTGGCTATGTATTTTTATGAGTTTCTCAATTATATTGTGCCCATACTCTGTAACTGCCAGTTTGTGTTTATTTGTTTGTTTGTTTTGCAATGCTGGGGACTGAATCCAGAGCCTTCATACTGAGCTACATCCCCAGCCCTTTAAAAAATCGTTTAAGACAGAGTCTTACTAAGTCACTAAATTGTCTAAGTTGTGTTTGATTGAACTTGTGATCCTTCTGCTTCAGCCTCTCTGAATGAATTATGATTATTAATTATTCTTTGAGTATTTGCAACACTTCTCAAATTACATCTGTGGAATTAATACCTGCACTCATATTCACTTTTCCGGACCACCCATACAAATGATAAATTAAATGTGATATGTTACAGTCACAGAATAATACTTGTGCTGTATTAGTAGGTCTGCGATATTTTTTGCTTGAAGAATTCTGAGCTTAATTCTTTTTCTTCTTTTCCCTGGGAGGTCAATCATGATGAAGTTCGTATTTGTATATTTTCTGTCTTTTATAATCACACAGAAATAATCTGAGGTATGTTTTGGTTTAGATGCTGTGTCAGTGAAGGGCTAGTCAGAAGATATAAACCATGTTTGGTCTTTCAACAGAGGGAAGCTGATACAGTACACTGTCACTGAGCTAAAACTGAGAAGCCAAAGATGAGATGGTGAAGTGCCCCAGAGGCTGGGAAATGGCTGGAAACTGTTCAGACCCTAGGATGAGGAGACTGCAGGAGGAGGAGAGGTATCGCTAGAGCCAGGGGCTGGCAGCACGACAGAGTAGACTGTCTGTGGGAGTTGGAGTCTGCAGGAGAAATAGCACTGCTCAAGATGCCAACATGGCAGGGAGAGGACCAGATGAAAATCCCAGCTTCTCTCCTCTTTCTCCTGTTAAGCTTTCTAGCCCCCTGTTGACTGATCCTACATAGAAGCTGCTGGGCAAGAGACCGAGTGCCCATATACACAGATTACGGAAAGGGAAATTCAGAGAATGGAGCTGAGAGCAAAGAGACAAATGACCAGCACAGTGGTTAGCTGAGCTGTGGAGGCCTGGTACAGCGTCCTCCTGCACTCCTCTGCTCAGTGAACATGCCCGTCCACTACCAGCCAGCACCTGCCTCTCTGATTCATTCCGAGCGCCCTGCTTAGCTGCTCTTCTGTTTTTTCCCTCTGTAGGACAACCCCACTTCATACCCTTCAAACCTGAGCTCCTCAGGATGTTCCTCATCTGCATTTCCTTGCTAGCCCAGATCCACATTTAGTGCACATTTGCTAGAAGGAGGGAGGGAGGAGAAAAGGTACACTACTAATATCCAACAGCCACCCAAAGTGCCACAGAGGCTATGCCAGGAACTTGTGTATCTCTTACTATGTGATCCTCAGGTAGTATTCTCCCTTTTCAGCAGGATAATGAGGCTCAGCAAGGGAAAGTAACTGTTCCAAGGTGACACAATCTGGCTAGAACTGGAGCCAGGTCCATTTGACACCAAACCTTATTGTTTCCACTACACCATGTCACCCTCTTGGCTTTATTAAAGCCCAAATAAATGATTTATTAAAATTGACATGGTTTATAAGTGCTACCTGACAACTCAAAACATCTGTTTTAGTTTTGGAAAAGTTCCCTCATAGTCATATTTTAGTAAGATCCTACTTATGTTTAGCTCACTTACTGCTTTCTCCGTGGTCCTTCCTCATCAAGTTCTTTCATGTCAAGTTCTCCTTTCTTTGAACTTCTGTGGCATTTACACCATTTCTCTATGTATGGTCTCATTATGTCCCTAAGTGTGTCTTGTAAGGGACATAAATTCTGCTAGGCTTTCAATAGCAATAAGAACTCTGTCTTACATTTTCTCACTATCTCTATAGAATCTCATGCCAATGACACTGTTAATATTTAATTGACTTACTGCCAATGTGTTTTTTGGAAAGTGGTAGACACCTTGCACATCAGACAGAGTTCTCTTTAATGTACTAAAGAATTACCTGGGGATGCAGATTTTGGTTTTGTAGGTCTTGGTGGGGCATTGGATTCTGTTTTTCTACCAAATTCCTAGGTGATGTGAATATTAATCCGGGCATTGTATTCTCAGCATGGAGCCCACACACAGAATTGCAAATCACAGGAGGCTGACAATTCACTAGCTCTGTTCATCACAATGGGCATGAGGACAATATGCTCAAATCATGGGGTTCTGAAACAATTGCCTGTCAGATCAAGTGTTCTAACACAGAAAGATGAGGAATGAGAAGAGGTTTATATTATTTTAGTAAAAGTAAATTAGGTGGGGACAGGGCTGGTGTTATATAATCCTACATGTTCAAGACATGTTTTCCTTTAAAGCAAAGCTCTCCTAGTGTCTTGCATTTTAACATTTTACTTGTGGGAAGGGTGGCTGCAGAAATGCAAAGGGTGGTGGCCCCTGAGGTGTTCTTGAAAGGGAGAAAGAGAAAGAGAGGCTGTTCTTAGGCTGAGCTCTGACTTTGCAGTGACCTCCATATTGGCCAAGGCAGATATTTTGGGTGTTGGTTGGGAGACTGTATTGGAGGATGTCTTTGATAGGCTGTAATGACTTGAGTTTCTTGCTCTCTCTTGCCAAGTTATAGCTGTAATGATGGGCAAAGAAATAATTCCTAAGAGAAGAAGCAAGCCGAGGACGTACATATCACACCCCAACCCTTTACTACCCCAGGTAACATCAATGTGCTTTTGGTGGCTAGGACACTGATGTTAGTTTTAGCAAGGGTTCCTTCCTCAGCCATCTCCCCCACCCATGTGTTGGAAGAAAGCTGGAAATTTCACTCTAAGGTCAAGCATGCTTGTCTTCCAGGGTCAGGGCTTGTAGTGGTGTGAGTACACAGTTGGCTGCCTCTCCGGGTTCATGGAGAAGAATGGCAAGATGGAACCCCCTCCCCTGGGTCTCAGTAGAGCCTGCTGAGGTCCCTCCTTGATGCTAGAATCCAGCTGAATATTTTAATAGAGAACAGAGTTTACCTTCGGTACTAGCCAGAATCAATCTTTTTTCCATTTTCAAAAATCAATACCGTATTTCCTATAATTCAATCTCCTTGTCTCGCTCCCAAATCTGTGTTGCTGATGATAAAAAATCATTCCTGCCTTTGTCAGACATTTATCCATACCATCTGCTGCAGATTTTTCAGTGTTTTATTTTAGGATTGGAATGGAGTTTTTATTTGTTCATTTTATATCTCTTATACTAACCATTTCTTCTAGACTTTAGCTCAGGTTTCCTCAAACCATCTGGAAGAGGATTGGATCAATCATATACATCGTTGATTTTGGAACATGATCAAAATTTTTTTTGAAGATTTATACAACTTTCTGTCATTGATCATGTTCCAGAATATTCTATCCCATTGCTTAAATTTTATTCACAATATGGTATACCCCATCTACAAAATGTAGCAGTTTTTATTGATCTTAATTATATATTAGGGCCCAGAAATAGAAGTCCTTTTGAATTCAATGTAGGACTGATGAGGAGGTGCTAGTAAATCTTTCCTTCATAAAGAAAGATCAGTTTCCCTAAGATTGATATTTTTGATCCTTTCTAGATTGTTCTTTACTGTCTCTGTGTCTACATACAGGCACAGCTGCTCTATTTTTGTGTGGAGAGATTGTGTATATAAATCCAGAGCTGTAATTTCTGGATTTCTGTAATTTGTGATGAAACATCACACTCCTAAGGCAGAGGAAACTGGTGAAAGAGACAGATAGGGACTTGGACGTGGGAGTTGAACAGAAATGGGTTTGAGTGCTGGTCTTACCTCACTCTAGTGATGAAAACTTGAGCAGGTTACTAGTGCTGAATCTATAAAATGAAGATATTAGTGAAATACAGATGAGATAAGATA
>RJWT010004918.1:0-32110 GCA_004365215.1 Cuniculus paca
ATAAACTTCTCTATCCTGCTTCCACAAACAGAGTCTTAGTTCTCAATGTGTGCCGGCTGTACCTGGGGTCCCCAGGAGAACACCAAGCTCAGTTTCCACCATGCCCAGTGCATTTCTGCTGTGGAAGTGGCATCCCAGTGGCCTCGCAGGAGCATCTGAGGTGGAGGCAGATGGGCCCAGAGGAATCCACGTTCAGATACTACAATTCAGTGTCCCGGTACCTGGCTGGTTGGCCATAGTAACCACGTTTCGAGTGCTCTGCCAGCTGCTGGCGGTACTCCTCCTCCTCTGTGTCACTTCCGTAACTTCCGTGCGTATTCTGAGAGAGTCTGGAGGGGCCTTTCTGTGGCTCGGGGGGTCTGGAACTAACAAAGTGAGGGGTTACATGCATCCCAAGGGTGTCACAACCTCCAGCTGCCCGTGGAGTTGAAGCTATGAGCTCAGCAGGCAACACCAAGATCACTACAGACCTGTGAGCACACAGTGCCAAGTGACCAGGGAACTCTGGGTCCCGCTCCTGGTCCACAAAGTGGTGGGACGGGACAGGAAACGGTAAGATGGGCCAAGGCCTACTGGAGCCCTGAGGGAGGAAGCCAGTCAGCTGACCCTGAAACTAAGAACTGGACAGGGGGTGCTGTTCCCACCCCTAAGTTCCTGGGGACACTCAGGGAGTGTTTGGCCAGTGCGAATTACACCAAGTCCTCTCTGCTGCCATAGGCAACCTACTCAACTGTGTTACTCTTCAATTATACATAGAAAAATTTGTTTCTGATTTTCTATTGCCATAAAACAAAACTACTTTCCAGTCACAGCAGCTGTAAAAAATATGATTTATTTATTCTTTTCCTTTTCTTAGAAGCAGGAAAATACCAATGCAAAACTTCAGTAGAAAGATGCTGGGGTAACTCCTACAGCCTGTGTGGCACTTTACGTAGACGGCATATGTTGCGGCCTATACCTAGACGTCATCCCAAAGCCTCATGCTGCCATAGGTAGGGCTTTTTGGAGGCGAGTGGACACAGGGTGTGTGATGACAGGATTAAGGATGTGATGCTCAGATTAGCAGTACCATGCTAGGATTAAGGGTGTCCTACTCACCCTGAGGGCGGGTAGCCTGCATAGAATACAAAGGACAGAAAGAGGGCTGCTGCTGGCCCTCGCTGCTGTCGCTTCTTCGCTGCTTTGCTACCTTCTGCCTGCCCTGCTTGCCGTGGACTATTTCTCCTCTCCGATGACCCTCTGCCACGCCGCTCTGCCTTGCAGCCACCTTTGGACTGAGACCTCCACACGCTGTATTGAAATTAACCTTTCCTCTAACTTCCGGTATCAGGTATTTTGTCTCAGTAGTGAGAAATGTGACTAGGACAGCATCTTACCAACACTACCAATAGCTTGTCACCGGCCCTTAAGATCCAGGTGGGCACAAATGGCCTGGCTCCGCTGGGCGAGGCGAAGGAATTAAGGAGCTCGGCAAAGAGCCACAGACAACAGTGACCAAACGGGTCTAAATCCTAGAATTTTCTCATGTGTTACCTAATGCAGTGTAACGGAACTGTGCTCCAACTGCGCTGGTATCAGTGGGTACCAGCCACACAAGCAACATTACCATGAATTTGACTCTTTAACCTTTACAATTAAATCTGATGGAATGGGTAAGGTAGATGGTGAACCAAAAAGAAAAAAAACATCCTTTTTCCTTCTAAAAGCTAGGTAAAGAAAGTTCTTTTGTCAAGTCCAAATGTCAGAGAAGCCCCCTCTCTGCACCTACCCTGCTGCGGAGCCCTTACCTTGTGTGCTGGGGCAGGCTGGCATCTGGCTTGGGTGCTTTGATTGGAACTGCATAGAGGCTCGGATGCTTCTGAGCAATTTCAATCTGCAGCATCAGGAAAAAAGAACAGGGAGGGAAGAGTGAACCACAGGCACAGTTGTTTTATTTACCCACTGGTTCCCTGCTGGCTCGTCCCTTCTGCTGTCCTACTTTCCCACCCTGATTTGAGAAGAGGGAAAATACATAACTCTAGTTTTCATGGTTGCACGTGGTACTTATAGTGGTACATGTCAAAGAGACAAAAGGTCTAAAGGAAATTAATCTTTATAAATGCTGTAACATGCATGAACTTTGAAGCCACCACAAAAAGCAAAATAAGCTAAGTCACGAAAAGAACAAATACTGTCTAGCTCCACTTACACAAGGTTCCTAACTTGTCACATAAACAGGTCAAATGGTAGTTGCCAAGGGCTGGTGGCAGGGGGGACTGAGGGCTGCTAGTGCATGAGGGGAGGATTCTCACTTTGGAGAGGGTGAAAAGTTCTGGGCATGCATGGTTGGTGACAGCTGCGCGGCAATGAGAATGTACTTACTGCCACTGAACTGTGCACTTAAAAACAGGCAAATTTACATTAAGCATATTTTATCACAGGAAAAAATACAAATAACGCTCAAAAGTACTATTATTGTGCCATACTTAAATGATGACAATCCCTGTCTTCCGGGCAGCAGAATATGCTCTAGGAACCTTTACGTCAACAAAAGGGTTCTTGCTGCATTGCCCAGGCTGACCTCAGATTTCTGGGGTCCACTGATCCTCCTGCCTCAGCTTCCTGAGTCGCTGGGATTCCAGGCATATGCTATCATGCCCAGTTTCATTTACATTCTTCCTTGGTGTGGAAAGGTTGCATGTGTGCACAGAACAAACATTCAGTTAAAAGTGTAAAATCGACAGGACTTTTTTCATTTTAGCACCTAAAGTATGTTAGACTCAGTCACCAAATGAGCAAAATAGGCATACGAGCTAAAATTACTTGAGTGGTACTGATTTATCATCATACTCCTCCACTGCAAGCCCCATACACAGAGTGAAGGGCAGGAGAGCAGAATCTTATTCTTATTTCTTGATTGGGAGAAAAAAAAGAGGTGCTGATGGCCGGCAACCCGGAAGCGACACGCAGTGCCGTGCACCTTAACATCCCTGTCATCCCGGTGGCAGTGGAAAGGACCATGCACCCTTACACTGAAATCAGACCTACTTAAACTCTTACTGTCGACACACCAAGATCCTCCAGTGGTCTGACAACAATTACCTGCGCGTTCTGTGCCTCCTGGAGCTCTTGCATCCTCTGTAGTCTTGCCTTATGATCCATCTTCTCAAATATTTTGACTTTTCCCAGGACTGATTTGGGAGTATCCTCTTGCTCCTCGATGTTCTCCTCGACCTCTTCACTCTCAGGGGGAGGGAAAGGAACAGGGACAGGAAACGAGGGCTTCTGGAGGGACCGTCCAAAGGAGGGTTTCGCCGCAACAGGGGGAGGACAACCCTTGGCAGCTGTCCTGGGAATTTCATCGCCACCCATGGCAGAGGGATTCGACTTGTATTCCTGGGATTTGGAGAAGTCATAGGATTCTTCTCTGTTCTGGGGTTTTGTCTATAAGGAATAATGACATGATTTTTTGTTTGTTTGTTTTTGTTTTACCTTGGGCTTTTGGTTATTTTTCAAATCTACATTAATGATTTAATACACTCCATTTCCTCATCAGTTTCCCGGACAAAGGATCAAAGATGGAGGGCAAACAGCCACTGGTTGGGCATGCTGAACCCAATTCCCTTCCTAGCGAAGAGGATTAAGAGCTCTCAAAAACCAAGAGAGTGCTGGAAGTGCTTAGACTTTGAGTCATTTTGTACTGGAGATTGGAATTTCGGTGAAAATCTCAGAACAAATCAGCTTTAGAACTGAGACAATGGCTTTGGAGGTCATGTTGCAGGAAGGGTGCATGCCCTAGCCTGGAGATGAGACCTGTGCTCAGCCAGAGGGAACGAGCCTGGTGACAGGCCGGGAGGGCCTCGCAGCATGTGAAAGCCATTTCTCCTTCACACTGTGGTTCTCCCCCTGCTTCCAATTTTTCACTGATACACTGCACAAGCTCACTAATTACTCCTGACAGCTCATACAATCAATTACTGTTTTCTTTTCATCCCAATTATTGAGCTGGAGACATTTCATTGGAGTATAAGGAAAAGCCCACAGTTACAGCTTTGATTCCAACTGGTGATAGAAGAATCATATGACAGAATCTTCTTAGATCCTAGGGCTGATTCTATTCTGGGTATCAGACAAATTAAGTTGCTTTCATAATGAGAGACATTCTAAAGAATAATAATGATTGTTTTCTTTAGTAATCACCAGTAAGGATTTTCTGAAGCATCCAATTCAGATTGTGAGTAGAAATCTTGGACAGAAAAAGAAAAATAGATTCTGAGATTGCTGATTCTGGGCATGCAGCATTTGTCAAATGTTTTCTACAAGAAAAAGAAATAAACTGCAAGAGTCCTAAAATTATATATGCTCCTTCTACTGCCTTTATCTTGTTTGCCTTTCTGTAATTCTTGGGTTCACCCTAAGCTCAAAAGACAGGCTCTCACAGAGAACACAGTGAGCCCAAGCCATAATCTAACGCCATCGTCCTTGATCCTCCCGGGCAATTCAGGGGCTCAAGTCACCTGTGTCCTCCTCCTTCCCATCCTGAGGCTTCCGGACCACATACCTTGGGCGGCTCTGGCTTGAATGCTGGGGGTGGGCTATTGTCCCTAAGGTGATCTCTGCTAGCAGCCCTCCTCATCTGAGCTGGTGGCTCTGGGCTGAGTTTCCTTATGCTCTATAAAACATAAAGGTTCATTTACAACAAGAAATCTGAGCAGAGAGAAGACAGCACTCATCTGCTTTGTTGGAGTTCTGCAAACTTGTACGAGTCCAGAGTAGGGGTGCTGAGTTAGGTCTCCCTCACCAAAAAGGCAGACAGCAGTCAGCCTTTCATTAGCAAATGCTTAGGACACATCTTCTAGAACTGGATGCATCTAATGCAACAGGGTCTGCCTTTAAAGTTCAATTTAAAAACAAAACAAAAAACCCTCCTAGAATCTAAAATTTCTCTGCCATTAAGAACTATTAATATTTCTAAGCATCTATCTCTGTGGATATTTAGGGGTTATTTTATTTGTATTTAGCAGTATTTAGCAATTATTTTTCTGGGGGTGGGTTTTCCTCCTTCATCTTTTTGTTTTTGGTATTTATATTTCATAAAGAAAAATATTCACTACATTAAATTGCTAACAGCAAGTCCACAGCAATAATTACCCACATATAATCTCGTCTACAAAGTTCACTATTCCAATATTCTCTACCAATAAGCCACTAACTCACGATGTAATTTCTAGGACCACATAAGCTGTCGATTGACAGTGATGCACAGTACATGTGATTGGATGCATAACTGATCATAAAGTCAATCACAAAATTGAAATACAAGAGAGAAGGAAACTGATGGGGAAATACTCGGGAGCTTCAGCAAGATTAGAAGGTTAAAGGTAGAGTGGAGAAGAAAAGCAAGGACTCCTAAGAGTACAGACAGAGAGACCTAATCAAAGGTTACAAGTAAATACAGCCATGTCATATGTAAAACTGAACGTTCCACTTGTAATTTGGACAGCTGGCATTAACAGCCATTTTGTTTACCCATCATGCCTAAGGGCAGCGGAGTGCTGATCACTTGGCTTCTTTCTGGCCCCACTTTCCCATGGATCATCGCTACAACCACATAGGTGCCGATTCAGAGTGAAGGGTCCCTGGCTGTCAACTGCTCCAACCCTTAGGAATCCTTTCACAGCACCCTGAGTCAATATTTATCCAGAAGAATCAGGTGCAACACCGGAATCTCCTTGTCCTGCCCCGGGCCTCACAGCCTGTGCTATGCCTCCCCTCACCTCCTCGTGCTGCACCGGCTCCGAGGAGCGGGTGATGGAAGACACCAGCGGCTCCTCAGCTGGCTCATCCAGCTCATTGTCAGTGTAGGCACCTCCTTCGCCGTCGGTGTCTTCAAAGTCACTGATGAGGCGGCTGTCGCAACTCAGATAGTCCGCGCCCAAGGCGGTTAAGTAGGACATGTGGTCGTCAGGGTCATCATCCATCCCTTCAATCTAGAGGAATTTGTTTTGGGTGGTCAGTGGCATCTGTCATGGCCCCTGGGAGCAGGGACTCAAAAAAAACTCCCAAGGGCTCAGACAAGTGTGTGAAACCTTGACACGTGCTAGACAAGGAATGTATCTTTAGTTTCCTGAAATCACTTGGTTTTGATCCAATGTAGACACTACGCTAAATTTTGTGGAGGGACCCAAATTAGGGACACTCTAGCCTATAGTTGCTGCCATCTCTTCTATATTCCACAACTGATCCATGCTTTCACTAAATGTAGTGCTTTTCTTCCATTATCCAGCTCTCCTCCAGCCTTTTCTCTTAGTACCTATCTCCAAAGAATAAACGCACACTGCCTTGAGCTATGCACATATTCACTCATCTACAAGATTCTCAAATCTTGGAGGGTAGAAGCTATGCCCTGATTAACTCTTCCTTCCCCAGGAAGTTAGCACAAACCCTTCCAGACTTGACAGCACTTGGTGAGTGCTAGATACATGGACTAACCATCCAGTTCCCAGAAAGCAAGACTTCATTGATTCTCCAACAAACTCATCATGATAAAAGCTCACAAACTACCTCAATTTGGCTGGTGTACAGGACAGCAGCACCAAAGGGACCACTGATTCTACAATGTCTCATCTTCTGCCACGGTAGGACAGCAGTGTAAACCTATCTCTACAGATGAGATGCTTTCCAACTGTCGAGGTGTAGATGATCTCACATCACCTAATGAAACTCCTAGTGCAACAGCCCATTCGCTGTCAAGCTCTTTTCTAAAGCAAACAGTCCCAATTCCATTAGCTTTTCTTTTTTGTATTAACTGTATTCTCCATGGTCCTCAACCTTGCCTCTCATCTCCACTCTAAGTTTCCCATGATCTTAGTAAGCTGTGGAGCTCAGCACAAGATCTTGTAAGCTCTGATTAGTGTACTTGGAATACAACACTAGTTACTACGTTAAAGTAAAAGGGAAGTGAAAGTAGGATTGCATTCATCACATTCTGCTTTTCTTTTAAAAGTGTCTTAATTTTATCACTTTGTTGAAAAATTTATAAAATTTCACACCTGAGGAATACATATGTTAGTATCACTTCCTACATTCACTGCCCTCTTGAGGAAAGATTCAGCACATGGACTCTCACCTCATAGCAGCATATGTAGGCCACATACCTTTCCTTCAGAGACCCACACTGCTTGTCCTTGCTGATTCTGAATGGTGTCTTTCAAGCTGCCAAACCAGCTATCATTGGCTGAATTTAGGTTGATTGTAGCTATAGAAATGTAAACAAAAAGCTTCGCATCAATTTCTAGAGCAATGTTTATTCAGGAAGCTACTTGACATAACACACAGTGGACCCTCACGTTATGACTGGTCTGACATACAAACTTCAGGTACAACTGGAATTTCAGTTTTAACTGATGACCAGAATCTTAAATTATGACCGGAATGCTGGCTGCTTGTGCTTGCAGATGGTCTTAGATACAGATTTAAACCTTCAGGTCTTTTCCTGTATGGGGTTGAGAAATACTGGGCCAATGTCTCTCTAAGGACACTGAGATCTGCCTATATACAAAAAAGAGACTTTGAAGGCTGTGAGAGGAATCTAAGCCTTCAACCGACAACTTTAGTTATAACCAGCCCTCAGGGATGAATTGAGTTCGTAAGTCAAAGGTTCGCTGTACTCTGTCATATTTGTCAGTACTAAATCCTTTTAGTTGAATGTAACTAACTATATAGCTGTTGTAGTTTACATTATAAACAGACATGACAAAGCTAAAAATGGGTTTTCCAGAATACCAATTTTTTAGAAAAGCCACCTTCAGAAAAGTAATTTTTAAAAGAGCATGTTTTCAGTAGCACGTAATGGATTTAAAGTAAAATTACCATATTTTAAAGATGACTATGTAGATACATAGATTATAAGAAAAAATACTACTGTTCTATTATCTATCTCTAATCAAACTAAATATTTCATGTATATATTTCATACACTAAATACTTCAAAGTTTGAAATCTTGGATAGTCTTAAATAATTTGGAATGTTAAGATTAACCGAACTCAACTGGTGTGTATTCGAGGAATATTTTTTTTTCCAAAATGTATCTTATATACCAGCCATGACTATGAGTCAAGCAGATATTGTTTCAGGCACTTTACATGGATCAGAGTATTTCAAGCTTACACAGACTCCGCAGGGTCAATATTGCTATCATAGCCATCACACAAAGAAACCAAGGCATGGTTGGGAAATTAACTAACCCACAGTCTCATGCCATGCAAAGAAAGGAGCCTGAGCACACACTCAAGTTTGTGTGCAAGCCTCTTTCCTAAGCCACTACACTACACAGCATGGCTCAAGACACACATCTGGAATACAGGTATAAAACACCAACAAAGCACAACATAAACAGCTGTTCTTTGGCAGTATATATTACAAACCCAATGGACATAAACCAGCCATGCAAACTGACTCAAAACAATAATTTAAACTGGATCTAAAATTACCAGAATGAAGGTAAATAAGATTTTAAAAAATTACATCATCATGGCTTTTTATTAGATGGTATATCAGTTCTTAAGCCCCAAAGAATCATTAATCAAATTTGCAAGCAATTATGCTTCAGATTTTCTTTGAGGTAACATACAGCTTTCTTTCATTTAAGAAGCTCTAACACTGACCTTGGAAAATCTTGACTGAGCTTACAATTTCCTGGATTATTAATTATTTACAGCATTAGAATAAAGTGATACATTGGACGACCCAAGGAAAATTAACCTTGATGCCATGGATTTTTGTGTCCTTATACTGGTACTTTGCAAAGATTATTGTGCTCATAGCTAGAATATGATGCCATGTTCTTAAATGTGAAAGTGAGATTATATACCCCAGAGATAAGATGAGTGATTTGTACAAAATGTATGAAGAATGTTAAGTGGCCTTTTGAAGCTTTCTATTGGAGCTGTCTAGTGTATGGGCAGCCTGTATTCATTCTAAAGAAAATTTAAAGTTACAAGGGCCATTTAAGAAATCAGTGTGGAGATTCCTCAAAAAACTAGGACTAGAGGCCCCAATTGACCCAGTTATTCCCCTTCTTGGTATCTTCCTGAAAGAATTAAAGGCATCATACCACAGCAATATATGCACTCCCATATATAGCAGCACAGTTTGAAACAGCTAAATCTTGGCAACAGCCCAAATGCCCATCCACTGGTGAATGCATAAAGAAGGTGTGGTTTTTGTATACAATGCAGGACTACTCTGCCATAGAGAAAGATAAGCTTGAGCAGTTTCTAGGTAAATGGATGCACCTTGAGACCATACTCTTAGACACACATGTGCAAATACGGCATTGTTTCTTTGTTGTTAGAAACTGAAAGTGTAAATAAGAACCAAAATATACAATAGATATTGCGAAACAGGAAGAAAATGTTCCAATGGGGAGGGGGACAAGGAAAGGTGTAAGAGAAAAGAAAGAAAGGAAAAAGTAAAAAGATGAAAAAAGGAAAAAATTGAAATAAAGGTTTTGTAAATAAGGAGGGGAACAGAGGTTGAAAAGAGGGGTAGGGGGATGGGGAAAAAAAGAATCAAGTTACATCACATACAGGTACAAATTCCCATAATGATGAATGTGATCTTCACGTATACCTAAAATGTACCATAAAAATCATTTTCTTTGAAAAGAAAAAAAATGCAGAAAATATGTTTATGCTACTGATAAAGTCACAAACCCTCTTAATGAGTTCACACGAACAGTGTAACATAGGAATGAAATGTAACAGCTGCACACTAGCTACTTCCTTAGGCTCCACACAATGGTTGGTAACATCTACATCAGGCACTGGGCTTCTTTGAACAAGCAGGTGCACAACCACGATGCTGCCACCCTTGCCCCTGAATCAAGTGCCTCTGGCTTACTGTCAGCTTTCCTACTAAGACTTGCAGCCTCTGTGATGTTCTGCGATATGTATTAGTAAGTTCATGCTGCCTCTAACCTTGAGGCTAGACCTGTGCCCTTTGGATAGACTTAAAATGGCTTTCGAACCCAAGAGTGACATTCTGAAAGGATCCTCACTCAGTCACTACCCTGGCTGGAGCGCTGGGGTTTGGAAGGCATCCATGTCCAGCCCTGGCATGTGTGTAGTGAGTGCTTCCCCATCCCCGGCCACAGAAGGGGGAAAGCACGAAGGGCAACAGCGAGAGGTAACGTGTAGGAGTCAGGAGAAATTACAAGTTACTGCTAACGGGTATGAGGCTTCTTTGGGGTGCAGTGAAACACTAAAAATGATTGTGGTGATGACTACACAACTCTAAATAAATCAAAACTCACCAAAGTTTATGCTTCCAACAGGCAAATGGTATAGTATGCAAATTATACCTCAACAAAGCTATTCGTGTGGCTGAATCAACATTCAAGTATGACCAAAATGGACAAGCTACAGTACAGGACCCAGCTGGCAGCCAAATGCCTTTCCTCTGCTTCCTGTGGTCAACAGACCTGCCACATCCCCCAGGAAATCAAGAGCCACCTGACACGATTGGGTTTTTCCGCTGGTACAAGATTCCCTCCCCACCACCCAGCTTTTCAAAGACTAAAGACGCAGAAATCTTTTCACTATGTGATACTGTAAGATATGAAGCGTAAATTAACATCAACTAACATCAAATACTCAGCATCTGTTCAGTACCTCCCAAGTCCCAGGATTCCACTTTAACAAAGTCTGGAAAGCTGAGAAAATGGCCGTAGCACCCCAGAGTACTTTAAAATGCCACATGTTATCACCAAGGGTGGCCTCACCTGGGTCTCAAAGTCCATTAATTCCATTTGAATGGTTTGTAAACTATAAGCCAAGTACTTTGAAGACTCGAGAAACATGTAATTCGAACTTCATTTCATAAAAAAAAAAAAATTTGTGCTATGTACATGTAAATGTATTTTATACAGTAAATTTTTAAGCCGAGACAGCAAAGAAGCAAGCTTGGCATTCTGACTTGTTTTGACAAATCACCTTGCTTTGGGAAAGTCTCAGAATAAAGCATTTGTTGTTAAATTGAGGAGTGCCTCAAAATGATAGACATTTTAATACTGTCATAAATACTCATCTATAGGAAAAAGGGCTTTATAACTATGAAAAAGGAAAGACAGGCTATTAAGCCTAATGAGACTACATGTTAACGTAAAACTTGACTTCTAATGGCGGTGTTCATAAAAGCAAGTGTACTACATTTATTAGTTCAAAAAATACTATACATTTAAAATCATGACAAGTAAAATATTAATTCTGCCTAAAGGTTCTGCTGCTCAAGTTTGAAAACCAGTGCTTCTGGCCAAGGTACACACCATTAAGACTCAACCTGGTTAGGCAGATTGAGGGTTGGGACGGGGAACAAAACGGCCTGGGTAGGCCTTCTATGTAGCTTTGAGTAGCCAAACTTAGAAGTGTGGAAGAATATAGTAGAAGACCAGTGGGCAGAACACTGGGCTTGTTGGTCCAATTGGTGCAGTACCCTGTAGCATCTACCCTGATGAAACATAACAGGTTGGCAAGTTATGATGAGACCAGGTCCCTTCAAAGTTCCAGGGCAAATTAGGTTCATACAGTGTTTCTACTCCAACCTCTCTGGCATTAGCTATCCTAAAACTTTCAACTGCTGTATCTGACAAGCTTACCTGTGAAGTGGCTTGGTAGGTCAGAGGCAGGTCTCCAACAAGTAACATACATTTGTGCCTGGCCTGTTCACTAGTCCTGGTGCTGGTCTTAGGCACGTGGAGTTGGATAAAGCAGTCTCCACCTTCAAGCATCTTGTAGCCCATTGGTGGAGCTGAGCTGCTTAACCCTTCTATATACATAGGCTCCTCCAGATCCTCAATCAGACTCAGCTATACTGTACCCTGTGTCCCAAGGAATCAATAGTACTGACTCGAATCTAGAAAAAAAGTGTTCACAGTTACTGGCTACTTTCTTCTGTCCACTCTCCTTGTCCAGACTCTGTCAGCCTTGTTTTTCTTCTCTTATCCATTATTTCCCTTACTGGTTTCTCACATCCTTGCATGAACTCCAAGTTCTCTGTCTGAGGAACGCTCCTTATCATTCAGTGGATTTAAAGGCAAGGGAAATTAAAGTGCACTTTAAGTGAGAGCATGTTTAACATCATTCACAAGCTCATGGGCTTTGGTTTTCTTGTCTGTTAAAAGCAGGAACTGTGTTACTATGTGATCCAACAACATAAAATCTGAAATACTCCAAGGACCAAAACCGAGACCCATCATTATGTCACAAGTGAAAAATTCTATACCATGAAACATTGTTTCATTTGTAAAACTATTCAAAATATTATAAAATTCCCTGCAGGCAATGTATTAAATTGTATATATAAAAAAGTGAAATTTTGTGTGTAAATTGGGGGCCACAGTCCTGAGACAATTCAAGTAAATTCTCCAAAATCCAACATATGAAACATTACTGGTCCTCAGCATTTTGCAGAACAAATGACCAACCTGTATATGATCCCTTTCAGCATTAGAATAATACTCTATGTCCGTAGTATAAAGTATCAGAGATGCGACAGTTTCACCCTAGGTTCAATGGACAGACTAGGATCTATGACTATGTAGCTAGAAGCTGGGCCCTTCTTCTGGTCCAATAAGAATGCACACAGGAAAGGCTGTACCACTGTTCACCATCACTATCATAACAGCAATGATAATTTATACCATTAGTAGTACATTACTCACTTTTCTCTCATGGGGACAAAATACCCAATACCCAAAACTTAAGAGGAGACACTGATTTTGGCTCAGTTTTAGAGAGCTCAGTCCATGGTTGGCTGGCTCTGATGCAGAAAACACATGGTGGAGGAGCCTGGTGAATGAAAGCTGCTCACCCCATGGCAGCCAGAAAGCACTGCAAGTGAGGGAGGGGCCAAGGACAAGAATACACCCAGGTCAAACTCCAATGACTCACCTCTTCTAACCAGGCCCTACTTCCTAACTGCACATTCAAATAGGAACTCATCAATGGATTAATCTACTGATGAGTACAGTGGTACATGTACAATTTGGTTATAACCAGAACCATGGAAAGAATTAAGTTCATAAACTGAGGTATAGTGTTGCTGTGATCCAATTACCCTTCTAAATCCCTACCTCTGAACACATGAGACTTTTGGGGAACATTCTGGATTTAAACCATAACAAGTAGTAAGAATGACAGAAAAGATACACATGAATATAAAGAAACCACAAGCTCTTTATAGACTACCTTCAGAGAAACCTAATTCATAATGGATGACTTCCCCTGCCACTTAGTTAAGCTCTCCCTCAGTTATGACATTTTGCCACAGTGGTAACTAGTGCATCTCTAATAAGAAAATCTGAGTGTCAGTAGAATAAGATTCCAATGTAGATACACACACCTGCATCTTCTTCCCCAGGATCAGAGATAGGCCAAAAATGAGAAAGGCTGATGCCGGTAACACAGAACTCAAAGGAGCTATCCTTATCCTGAAGATAATACATCCAATGCAGTGTCCTTATGTTGCACCCACAAAGCATTGTGTGATCAAAATATATATATCCTTTTAAACTCCTCGTTATACTATGTTCACAGAACTAGTCGTTTTTATAGATAGTATGTAGATTTGCTTACTAAAAATGTCATTTTTAGACCACTTTACTGTTGCAAGTAACAGCTGCAACTGCTTCTTAGAAATCTTTTTAAAAATATATTATAGAAAATTTTTACATAATTTAATTTAATGAACTCCAAGTTTACAACAACTTGCTTCAGCAACAATTCCTGGCCAGTCTTGTCTTATCTAGATCCATCTTCTACCTTCATTGCAAGTTACTTAGGCAAACTCTAGATATCCTATTAGGTCATCTACAAATATTTTATTTAGAATGCATCTCTAAAAAGTAAGCTTTCAAAAAAAAAAAAAAGTAAGTTTTCTTTTTTTTAAAAAATCACCATATTATCAGACCTAAAATATAGAAGGAATAAATCCTTGTATCATTCATTATCTAAAATGTTCAGATTTTTACTTGGACATTTAAAAATAATCAGAACAAGTTTCTAACACTCTGAGTTACATGCACTGAAGGAAAGAGGGAAACAAGGATGTACGATCTGTGCAGAAGAGTGGGTCACAGGCTGTGAAACTGGTTCAGTCCCAGCCTTGCAGACCCACACACTAGTTAGAACCTCAACAAAATCACCAATGTCATTTTCAGTCAAACTTACAAAGTTCACTAGGAAAATGCCATGGAGCTCATAAACCATCTCACAAGATTAACTACTTTGCGAGGAGTAGGAGCTCTCCTCCTCCAGTCAGATTATTATCTTTTTTCTTGCATTTTTCACTTTTCTATTTCTCACTTTTGAACACAGGCTACATTTAAAAGTTTGCATACCTGTAAAAAGATGTGCACAGGTTTTCTTGAGCTTATTGGCTTGATCATATAACTTTCGAGAACTTTTGTTGGATGATGGATTCAGCCTCTGCCTCATGACTTTAACACCTTGTCTGGAGTCTGGGTTGAAAAATATCACAATTGGAAACCACTGGGTATAATTCAACAGGTCTACAGCTTTCGGAGTCACGTCTAGCAGTGCATGCTTGTCCTGTTAGTGATAGGGAAAAGGTACACAGGTGGGTGTGTAACATATTACAGTATTGCAACGAGTATATTTTAATAACAAAGTGCTGCACCAGAAAAATGCCTACATTTCAATCAAAAAATACAAAAAAAAGCTTTCTTTCCACATTATGTCCATTTCATTACAATAAACTGGTTAGAACTTCTAATTTCACTTTCCCCAATTTCGATTACCTGAAGTTAGTAGCTAAAAGAAAGGTGAGTAGAGCATGATATGCTATTTTGATAAAGACCACATTCACATGCAATTTTATTACAGCATAGCACATTATTTCACTGGTCTATTTTATTATTAGTTACTACTACAATGTGTCTAATACCTCTGCATGCCTAATTTACAAATTACACTTTATCATATATGTGTAAGCACAGGAAAAATGACGTCTCTATAGGGTCAGTACTACACCTGGTTTCAGACATCCACCAGGGGTCTTGGAACATATTCCCCTCAGATTGGGGGGTCTAATGTTAAAAGGTTATTTAGGCTGGGTGTGGTGGTGCATGCCTGTCCCCAGCATTCTGGGAGGCTGATGTCTGAGGATCACAACTTTGAGCCCAGTCTGTACAACTTAGGGACCCAACAAGATCTTGTCTCCAAAAAAAAATAAAAATAAAAAATAAAAAAAATAAAAAAGAGGGGGAGGGGAAAGGGAAGGGGAAGAGCTAGGGATGTAGTTCATTGTGAAGGCTCTGGGTTCAATTCCCAATACAAATAAAGTTATTATGTTATTTAGTATAATGCTATGACTTTAAAAAAAAATCAAAACATTCCACATAGTAAAATAGTTTGCATTTACATTAACTTTTATCACTAACATTTAATGATAGTTTCAATATAGACTCAATACTATAAACAGACTGTAGAAAACTGATTCAATGCTTTCTGACAGCATGGCTTACTGACAGATTTCTCACCTGCTCAATAATTTGCCGCACAGTATTTAACCGAACTACTCCAGCAGATTTCTCAGATCCTGCATCTTTTGGTTCTGTTTCTGAAATAGCAAAAATAAATAATTCTTTTAGAAATCAATGACAACCAAATGCTCCAACCTGCATCAGTAATGATGGGACGCCTGACATCATGAGATAAATTGCAAGGGCTACATCACTTGTTTAACTATGACTGACGGACCGATTGCAGTGATGAGGGTCAAACACAGAGCCCCACGCATGCTAGCCAAGTGTTCCACCACCGAACTCTCCTCCCAGCCCTGCTCATCTGAACTCTTATATGGAGAAATGGGCAGTCCAATAGGGAACACTCCATGGCTTGAGCTCCTCAAAACACCAATGTCCCAAGTAACTTAGAAAAAAGTGAATAAAAATACATAAGAAATATCATAAATCATAAATATCAAATTTAATGCATGATCCTTGGTTATATCAATTTTTTTTTAAAAAAAGTAAAAGTGTGAAGTAATTGGGAAAATCAAAGAAACTGGAAAAATAGACCATACACGAAACTCTGGTGAGTTTCCCTCATCAGAAATGCTTAGGATCAGAAGTGTTTCAGATTTTAGAAGATTTGCATACATAAAAAACAAGATATCCAGGAGATGGAACCAAAACTGAACATAAAAACTATTTGTTTTACACATATCTCATACACAGAGATTGAAGAGAATATCATACGGTATTTTCAGTGGGCTGGTATTTTGAGAGCAATCTGTCACAAAGTCAGGTGTGGAATTTTTCACATGTGACACATCATGTTGGTGCTCAAAGTCTTCAGATTTTGGAGCATTTTGGGTTTCAGACTTTTAGATTAAGGATGCTTAATCTGTAACATTGCATCAATGTTAAGTTTCTAAATCACTGAGCTGATGATAGTATTGTGAATGCAGCAGAGAACAGTCTGATTCTCAGGAGACTCACACGTACACTCTGGAATACAATGTGTGCAACTTAAACTTTCAAATAGTTGCAGAAACTTTTGAAGATAGGCATGTGCACACACGTGTGCCTATGCATGGGCAGGTGGTAGAGGGAAAAAGTGACTATAACAAAATGTTAACAACCAGTGACTCAAGTGAAGGGCATGTAGTAATTTTTAAAAATAAAAATGTAAGGAGAAAATATCACTGACAGACTTACTAGCTGTTTGAAACAAGTCAGGTAACTCATTGGTCAACTTTTCCATTGCTATATCTGCTATGGGGCCAAATAACACCACAGGTCTCTTAAAACCAGCTGGAATGAGAAAAGAAAAGTCATTAACACACACACACACCCAGATGTTCAGGTAAGAGACAAAAGCATTATGCAGGTTTTTGAAAATAAATCAAAGAAATCAGTCAATCAAAGAAATTGATGGAACTCAGTTCTTTGCTGGAGAATATGCCTTCATCACCCACTTTGCTATTTTCACAGATAATGTTGCTGTGGGCAAAATATAAAAACTTTTGGATGCTGGGACTGAAATCTTTTCTAGGTTACGGAAATTTGCCTCCCTTGAGGAGTCTGGACAGCTTTCTCCCTTATCAGAATATGACTCCAACTCTCCGCCTGCCTTGGGTGTGAGGGACACAGGTAAGCTGCGCCCTGACTGTTCTGGTTGGAAAACAGTGACTTCCTCACCTTCTCGCAGCAGAACCCTTTCATACGCTGGGAACTTGGTGCTCACTGACACAGCAGCTGTCAGGTCTTCTCGGCTCTTCCTCAGGTTCTTCTTTGCCCCAGATCTCTGACCACGCATTCTCCAAAAGTCTGCCCTGTCCCCAGCGTTGTCCCTCTGGCCATTCTGGACACTGGCCATCTGTTCAGCTCTGAGAGAAGAAACCATTGGAAGCAAATCTCTAAAGCCAGGAAATACAGCTCGTGTACCTTCCGTTAAACAGACCTAGTCAGTTTTACTTAAGAAGCTGGATTACAGGAAGATTCAGCTTAACAACGAAGGTATTTCCAAGGGCAGAAGGTGGGCATCTTTGCTGCCCAACAGAGGCAGGAAAAGACAGGGTCCCTGTGAAGCTCACCAGAAATAACTCAGTGATAAACACACTAAGTCTGGCTCATCTGCTTTAGGTTACGGTAAACGCACCTGGAACTCTTGCTGAAATACAAGCGTCTTTCCTAGGTTCCTGCAATGTCAACAAGTCTTCACTGGAGCACACACGCCACGCCCGAAGATGGCAATCAGAGGTGTGCTGGTGCATACAGCCACTCAGAACCTAGTGTGTGTCCCATGCAAGGCCTCGGATGGGACACTCATCAGGAAATCGCCAAACACAGCCACGGGCAACAAGCAACCATGTGTTGCTAAGTACTCATAGCAAAAGGACAGGTGGCTGCTGATAGTTCCAGGCCATACCCCATAAACAAGGAGGAGACAACCAACAATGAAAGCATGTGGGATTTCCTTTCCAGGCGGGTCTGCAGTGCTTCCCAGCTTCCTAGAGGAAAGGACAAAAGGTGTGTGTGTGTGTGGGAACATGCAATCTCAGATACCTGCTTTTGTTGGGGATTAAGCCTTTTTCCAGTTCGTTTCCAATCCTAACGGCCAGCCAGTGGCCCAGTTTGCCATCATACAGTGTGTCCACTACACGGAAGACCTCCCCATGGGTAAAGGCCAGGCTCTGCGGAGATTCCTTCTCGCACTCAAAGTGGGCTCTTATAAAAAATGAATCACCTCTGCCACAAGCCAGGATGTCTCTGTACACTGAAAGACAAAAGCATTGTGTGCTGCATTGAGCTTCATCAAAGATCCTTCCCTGATCATCCCCTTCACCTTCCCTCCATTCGGTGACCATGATGCCTAGGCTTTACAGAAATCACAGCACCAACAGGAGAACGAACAACTTCATGAATTGCTGCAATGATTAATTTTATGTGTCAACTTGACTGGACATAGGTGTCTAATCTTTTAGGCCAACAATCATTCTGGATGTTTGTGGGCAAAGCAATTGGGATGAGGGAACCATTTCAATGGGTAGACTGAGTAAAGCAAATTTTCTTCCCTAATATGGGTGACCTCACCCAAACAGAACAAAAAGCAGACACTCCCAGACTTGGTCTCAAGTAAGAGCATACTACTCTTCCTGCCTGATGGCCTTCCACTCAGGACATCACCTTTTCTGCCTGCCTTTGTACTAGAAATATACCAATACCTCTCTTAATTCTCGGGCCTTCATATTTGGACTAGAACTAAATCCTTAGTCTTGCTGTGTGTCCAGCTTGCCTGCCATGATGGTTAAGTCAAGCTATCAACTTGATTGACTTGGGAATCTCCAAGGTGATTAATAAAGCACACTTCTGGGTGTGTCTGGGCAGATCATGCAGGTGTGACCTTGGGGACTATGTCTAGTCCTTACCCTTCCTCTATAGCACTATCTCCCTGCTTTGCTTTCTGACTGTCTTGAACTAAGCAACTTTGCTCTGACATACTCTTCCACTATGATGTTTCTGTCATGGAAGGCAGCTAACCATGGACTGAATCCAGTGAAACTGTAAGCCAAATAAACTCCTTTAAATTTTGGTTATCAGGTACTTGGTCCCAGTAACAAGAAATCTGATATATCCACTCACCCTGCAGATCTTAGGACTCATCAGCCTCTGTAATTATCTGCACCAATTACTTCAAATAGATCCCTATCGCCCACTGGTTGTTTGTCTCTGAAGAACCCTGACTAGACTAGTTGCCAATCAGCCCTCTGAAACAGACAGGGAAGAGACTATTCTGGCCCCCCACTTCACAGATAAGTACCAGGAGTTGAAAGGTAGATCTACTCGTCAAACTAGTAAGAAGTAGGAGCCAACAACAACTGTGGCTCTTAGTATCTGTTGTATGGCTACTCAATAGCTCCAAGATGAATTTAAAGATGTATGACTGCTGGAAAATCATTTTATTCCAAACTGACACAATGAAAGAAGTTATTTTAGCAGGTACAGAGAAAATATTTTTGGAGAAAGGTAAGCGGCACCCAAATTTTCTCCATATACCCAAGACCTAAGGATTAGATGTCAGCACCCACTTTAATTATTTAAGGGGGGATTTGCCCTATTCTGGCCCCCAGACACATCTTTCATAGTCCCCACTCACCAGAAGTAAACTAAGAGACCAAGTGTGCTCACCATCAGCTCGGCTCTGAACTAAAATGGTCACCATGTCACCTTTGGGGATTTCCAACAGGTAGAGAACAGCATCCTCCCGAACCAGTCCTCTGAAGTCCTGCGTATTCACCTGATAAGAAACAAAAAATCAGGGAAAAAAGTAAGGAGGAATTTACAGTACGGTGTTATCTGAACATTTTTTTTTTTCAATCAGGACCTTGCTCAGAGCAAAACCAGGCTGTGAAAAAGTCCTCAGTGTTTCCATTCCATCCTCCCTAGCAACTGTGGGCATGACTATCTCATCTCACCTGCCACAGTGCTGAACCAATGGGAGACCACTAACTCAAGCATGTGTCACTGAATCTAACTAGAATGTCTCCTGGTTATGTCTGTCTCTCTCTGTCCTTTGAGCTTCTCACTGATGTAGCACAGAAGGTAACATACCAGTATGAACACGTAACCAATGCAGCTGGGAGGGGGAGGTCT
Source organism: Cuniculus paca (assembly GCA_004365215.1). Classification (NCBI taxonomy): domain Eukaryota; kingdom Metazoa; phylum Chordata; class Mammalia; order Rodentia; family Cuniculidae; genus Cuniculus; species Cuniculus paca. Next base: position 20,160 of record RJWT010004918.1, read on the forward strand.
GTGAATGCTGGCCCAGAATTTATATTTTTAAAACACTGGTCCAAATAAAATTTACTACCAAGCATTCTGACCAATTCCATCTTTCTCCTATAGTTCAATCACCTATAAGATAGTTAACATGCATTTATGAAATTGAAGAGCATCGGTCTTATGTGGCAGACCACTGGGCTAATATATAGCCTTATGTATATAAACCTGTCACCTATATCTATTTGTAGCAGGGAGTGCACAACATTTACAATGCAGTGACTGCACAGGGAACACTATAAACAGTTTTTGGAAGTTGAATTTAGAAAACTATCTTAAAACAGTAACTACAAATAACTGAATTGTAAAATTTATTTTAAATTACTTGACATTGTAATAACATAAATGAAAACAAGATACACAATTCCTACAAGATATTTTCTCACTGAAAAATGCAGAATCCTTTCATGCATTAAAAATAATGTTTTATTATGAATAATCCAGTATCATTCAATGAAATTGAAAAAGTAATAAAAAAAATACCAATTAAGAAAAGCCCAGGTCCTGAAATTCCACAAAAACTTTAGAGAAGATCTAATGCATGCCTATATTCCTCAAACTCGTCAATGAAATCAAAACAGAAGCAGTACTCCTAAAGTCATTCCTGGAAGCAAGCATTACTCTGATTCCAAAAGGACCCAGCCAAAATACAGAACTATAGGTTAATCTCCCTTATGAACACTGATGCAAAAACCCTCAAGATACTAGCAAACAGAACACAGCAAACCATCAAAAAGATTGTACATCATGTCCTAGTAGGATTCATTTCAGGAATGCAGAGAGACCTGGTGGAGGCAAAGACAAAAAATCATATGATCGTCTCAATAGATACAGAAAAAACCTTTGATGAAACCCAACATTCTTTCATAATAAAAATTCCTGAAGAAAATAGGTATACAAGGTCTTTATTTCAATCTGATAAAAGTCATTTTATCAGTATGATTTATGACAAAACTACTGCCATATAGTAAATATAGAAAAGTTAAAACCTTTTGCACCTCTAAAATCAAGAACAAGACAAGGATGTCTGCCATCATCACTCCTATTCAATGTAGTTCTCAAAACATTAGCAAGGGTAATCATGTGGAAAACAAAAAGGGGTATGTATAGAAAAAGAAGTTAAACCATCATTATAGGTGAAATGATTCTCTCCATAGAAAATCAGAAATATCCCACCATAAGACTCCTAGAATTAAAACCAAATTCAGTAGCATAGCTGGATAAATATCCAACAAACAAAAATTTTAGTAATCCTGTACACCAATAACAAACAAGAGAAAAACTAGGGAAACAATACCTTTCATTATAGCATTAGGAAAAATTAAACACTTAGGAAATTAACCTAACCAAGGAAGTGAGACATTTACATTGAAAATTACAGTAGTCTGAAAAAGGAGATGAAAGAGGACATCAGAAAATGGAAGCTGAACATGGTGCCGCACACCTGTCGTCCCAGCACTCAGGCTGCCATGAGTTCAAGGCCAGCCTGAACTACACAGTGAGACTCTGCCTCAAAAAACAAAAGCAAAGCAAAACAAAACAAAAACAAAAACAAGAAAGTGGAAAGATAGCCCCTATTCTGGGATAGGCAGAACCAATATAGTCAAAATGGCTACACACCCAAAATTGATACACAGATTTAATGCAACCCTAATCAAAATAACAACAGTATTTCTCACAGACCTAAAGAAAACATTCCTAAAATTCATATGGAACCAGAAGAGACCTAGAATAGCGAAAACAATTCTGAGCAACAAGGGCAAGACAGGAAGCATTGCGACCCCAGACTTGAAGTTATGCTACACAAAGCTACAGTGATAAAAACAGCATGGTACTGGCAAAAAAAATGAGTCTTGATCAGTGGAACAGAACACAGGACGCAGAACAACTTCAGGCACATTCAGCTATCTTATCTTTGACAAAGGGGCCAAATACTTAATCTGCAGGAAACATAACCTCTTTAACAAACAGGGCCGAGAAAACTGGCTATCCACATGCCAAAGGTAGAACCTAGACCCATATGTTTCACTAAACTAAAATTAAAATGGGTCAAATATCTAAATATTAAAATAGAAACAATCTTCTAGAAGACAAAATACATAAAACTTTTGAAGATGCATAAAGAACACCGAACAGAACATTGGCTGCATAAAAAATGATATCAAGATCATAGCAAATTAAATTAAATAACCATCATCAAAAAATGAAACAACAAATGCTGGTGAGGCTGCAGGGGAAAAAGGAATCTTTCTTCATTGTTGGTGGGAGTGCAAACTTGTACAACCACTGTGGAAATCAGTATGGAGTGTCCATGGAAAGCTAAAAATAGAAACTGCATTTGCTCCAGCTATTTCTCTTCTAGGTATCTTCCCCCAAAAGTTATAGACGTATTACAGTAATGTATGCATAGTCGTACTTACAGCAACACAATTCATAATAGCTAGATCTAGGAAGCAGCCTGTATGTCCTTCAACAGATGGATGGATATTTACAAACAATGGAGTCCTGCACTGCCATAAAGGATAAATTCGAGTCATTTGTAGGAAAATGGAGGCACCTTGAGATCCTAACGATAAGTGAAATAAATCAGACACATGATTAAATATCTTAGGGTTTCTCTTGAGAAACCAAGTATACAAATCAAGTGCAAAAGAAAAGAAATTGCTGGATGTGTTAGTGCAAGCCTATAATCTCAGCACTCAGGAGGCTGATGCAGGAGGATCACCATGAGTTCAAGGCCAACCCAGGCTACATAGTGAGTTCAAGCCAGCCTGAATTAGTGAGACCTGCCTCAAAACACCAAAAGAAAAGACAAACCATAGGGGGAAAAACAAGAGGAAAATTTTATTGTGATCTAGTATCAAAGGTATTTAAAAGTGTACCTTGATTTAGTGTATTTGTTTTATGTGTTTTATGGTCTGTAAGTCTGGCTCTTACTCTGTATTTATAATTAACTTGATAAAGATTTTAAAAATAAAATAAGTCTGAAGCTGGCAAACCATTTTTCGAAGAGGAAAGAAAAAAAGAAAAACAGGACTAGATAGAAAGAGGAAAAGAACAGAACTCAGATGAGTTACACACTTACACACTTCCCTACAGTGAATATAATCATCATCTACGTGTTAATGTATGCTAATAAAAATTAAGTTACGTATAAAAATAATGTTTTACTACTTTAAAAAAAAAACACAAAAAACAAACCCTATTGTTAACTGGCTGTTAAGGCCAAAATTTGCGATTAAGTTAAAGGAGGCAACAGTTTAAACCCAGCGCTTTTTGAAGAAATATTAAGTGACTTGCTAAAGCAATCAAGTTATGTTTTCCTCTGGATCAGTATTTATCGTTTAGGTGCCATCACTCCCACTTTTTGGTCCTAATTAGGGATCAAACTTTGGTGTCTGCTCCTTTACTGTGCAGTGTGTAGACGTTTGTACTTATGCACAGCTATGTGGATGTTTCTGTATGTGCTGCAGATGCTATTTGTCTGTTTAAGGATGACAAGATCAAGGGGAGGACCTAAGTCCTCTGGTCCATCTCTATGGCCATGTGACACTGACCTTCAATCAGATCATAAATTTTAATGGTCAAAATAAAAACACACACAGTGGTTACATTTTTAAAATCCACACAGTTGACATGACCAAACTCCAAAATATTTTTTTTTTCTCTTTTCCATCCTATAAAAGTTTCTGAAAGAGAAATGTCAACCCTTGGATAAATACTAAGCAAAACCACAGTCAGGTCAAGCGGGCAAGAACATGAACACAGTGTTTCTCTTGTTGGGAGACACACTTTGCCTCGGTTTCCACACTCAGGCCTCCATCCCAGGCAGAAGCCATCACCAAAGGGCGACAACGAGAAACGCATAGCAGAAAACAGTGCTCAGCCCGTGCAGAATTCGTTTCAGACATCCAGGCTGGCCACGAGGAGTGCCGAGACAAACACAGGTGGAAAAGGCCAAGGCGGTGTTTTTGCACTTGAAGGTTACACTGTCCAGCTCTCTGCGATAAAGATCCTCTTTTGTTAGCTGTTTTAGTCGTGTGCAGGGCACAGGCGGCTGCATGAGCCTGTAGACTACTACGATTCTATGTCAGATTCTATGTGGGCTGCAGCTCCTACGTGTGCAGCAGCTTCCCGCCCTGGTAGGCTACTTAATCTCTTCCAATCCTTCGCAGAACTGATGGCACCTTTTGCAGGGAGCAGGAAATTTATTCCTGCTTGTGAACAAGGACTATCTGCTGCCCAGCCACCATATAGGATTACTGCAAAAGAAACCAGTCTCCAGAGCGTCTTCCTTAGCCACTATCTATACTTTTCTCAAGCATGAATGTGGACCACTGTGACCTTTCACGACTGAAGCCACTCTCCCTGTCTTTAAGAACAACTTACAGAGAGGTCCGTCAGGTGCCTCAGCGAATTCTCTACTTTTTATCATGGAAATTCTAAAAGTTCACACCACCTTGAAGAAAAACATATTTTATCCTGGTATCTTTTTTTTCTTATTATTTTAGAAAGCAAAACAGAAGGATAGAAATAATACAGAATTGCCGGGCAAGGTGGCGCACTCCTGTAATCCCAGCACTTGGGAGGCTGAGGCAGGAGGATCATTGCAAGTTCAAGAGCAGCCTGGGCTACAAAGTGAGCCAAAAGATAACCTGAACTGCGTAATGAGACCCTGTCTCAAAAAGATCCCTCCCCCAAAAAAGAAAGAAATAATACAGAATTTCAAAACAAAACAAAACAGTAAGAAATCAACACTAATTAATACATTCCATATTGTTATCTTAGAAATAGTTGTTATCCTGGTATCTTAAATGAGCAAAATCTCCACATCTCTAGCTGATGTCCCATGACTTTACAGTATCTATGAAACGGCTCACTCTTTACTGGCATATTTACCAAGAGTAAACTGGTATGAGCTGGCATTTGGATGGGATTTTTATTGGTAGCATTTGGTAGGGCCTGTTTCCTAGCATCGTGTGCTGCCATGAGGTTCACTCAGATATAGTCTTCTAGGATCCCCAGCAGGGCCAAGGAGGAGCTAGAATTTCACTGGAAAGCTTTAGCAAAGCTCATGATCAAGGTCTGCCCTTCATCCACTCCAGAACTGAAATCCAAACTACCAGAAAGGAGCCAAGTGCTGAGAAGGAAGGGGCCCTCTGCTTTGCAGTCTGCTTCCTCAGGGATTCTGTGACTTTTTCTCTTCCTCCTTTGAGTTTAGAAGTGCTTATAAGACCTCTATATACAATCTTTCCAATAATATTAGCAAGGGCACAAAGAAACCAGAGGTAAACAAAATTCTAACAACAGTTCTGTAGCATTCATATTTTACAGTAATCAGGTACTTGGTGTTCCTAAAATTTATTCTGAAGTCAATTTAAAAATTGTATTTGCAGCTCATAATATGTTGGGCCAGGGATTTAGCTCAGTGGCCTAAGCGCCTGCCTGGCAAGTGCAAGGTTGTGAGTTTGATTTCCAGTACACATACACACACACACACACACACACACACAAAAAGATGTAGCTTATAAAATGTTAAAACTACCAATCTTAAAATTTTCTGATAACAATAAACAATGCAAACATAAGAGTAACTTTAAATGTACCACTACTTGATTAGCTAGGAATTTCTGTGGCTAGACAATTTAATATGGGTGGCCACTGAGTGCTGCCTTCCACAGTGACCTTCTCTCCATGTGCTGAGAACTCTGCTTGGGGCCCTGGAAGTGCTACCTCTCCTATCTTCCTGGACTTCTGCAGAGGCAGGTACCCATCCCACCGAGAGTGCATGGACAAGGCTCAGGGAGAACAAGGGCACCTAATGAAACCCAGGGAATTGTGGGGTGGCACTCAGACCACATAGTCTGATGTCACACCCACATCTGCTCAGTTACGGGTCTCTGCCTTGAAAAGTGCCACCTGGCAGGGGGAACACCACACACAACGAAGACCCCAAAATTCACAAGATCTTTCTGGAATTTGTTTCTTATAGGATGAGTCTCCATTTTCTTTCTTCTTTCTTTTCTGCTTAATCAAACTACAGCAGTACCTTAGCACTTGTTAGTTGGTTCCAGAAGTGCAATGAGTACCAAAACCAACCAGTCCCAAACAAACTATTTTGGATAGGAAGTTTAGAAAATCACTAGGCAAACGACACTGACAAGTTATAGCTTGCATGCTGAATATCAAACAAACAATGAACACTGGGACAATATTTTTCTGCCAAAATGCATCTACTAGCAAATTTCAAGCAGTTTCAAAGTACATTAGCTGAGTACCAAGGTCCAACTGCAATAAAAATCTTAGCCAGGGTTTTAAACATTATTACTGACACAGGAATCAGTTTTGGATTCTCTGGACTAAAGACAGGACCACCAGGGATACAGCGGACTTAGTGGGAGACACCATCAAGTCTCCTGCTGGTCTATATTCCCTGTGGAGGAGCACCCGGAAAGAGACCTTCAGTTCAAGTAACTCCCAGTAACACGGCTGGGCTCCCCTTACCTTCAGAATCTGGTCTCCTTCCTGCAGGCCTGCCTCCTCCGCCGCAGTACCCTCCTGAATGCCAGCGACAAATAATCCAACATCATTGCCACCAGCCAACCGCAGGCCCACACTGTCGCCCTTCTTGAACTTCAACATCTTGGTGTCAGGGCTGCAACGATTTTGGTTTTGAGAAGGAAAGATAAGAGAAATTTTTAATTTTTTGTATTTTTGCTTTTCTTTTTCCAATTTTTATGAGTACATGTTTGCAGTATGTAATGATTACCTTCATCACGCACGGGAGTAGGTACATGAAACATAGTGTATCTTAATTTTTTTTATGGCCCCTTCCCCTCTCCCCTCTCTTTATTTTTTTGCAGTGCCACCAGGGATTGAACCAGGGCTTGCACATGCCAGGCAAGCACTTATGTCTGAGTTACACCCCAAGCCTTTGCATCTTATTTTGAGGCAGCGTCTCAGTACGCTGCCCAGGTCTGCCTTAAACTTGGGATCTTCCTGCCCAAACTTCTCAACAGGCTGAAATTACAGGTATGCATCACCACATACAGTGAGAAATATTTTTCAAGAAGGGAGACCCACATTTGCCACTGAGAGATTTAACTTCATGTATCTATCAAGTGAGCTGCACTTCACAAAGCACTGGTTCATTTTTTATCTCTAACTTTATCTTCTCGAGACAGTGAGATGAATGTTAGCAGGCCCACATGACTGGTGAAAAAGCAGAAATGTAGCATATTTTCATCAGGTTATTTAAGATGCAACACCAAATAATTTTAGCTCTAACCCTACTCTTTTTTTTGTCTTTTTGAGACAGGGTCTCACTATGCAGCTCAGGCTGGCTTTGGGCTCACTTTTTAGCCCAGGCTGATCTCGAACTTGCAACCATCCTCCTGCCTGTCTCTCGAGTGCTGAACACAACCAACAGGCATTGGTTAAAGGTAGCTAATAATACAAAAAAACCACCACATGAGGGGGAAATGCCAGTATTATGGATTTCAGTTACAGAGATTAGCTGTATGGAAGAAGATAGGAAAAAAAAGAGACAGAAATACGTACCCATATATTGCTTCATCTTCAGGACTAGGACGGAGAAAAGTCCTTGGGGTTGCTCTGGGTAGAGGAGCTGTGGATTAAAAACATTTATTATGGGCTAGGGGTACAGCTCAGCGGTAGAGGACCTGCCTAGCATGCATGAGGTCCTGGCTTTGATCCCCAGCACTGCAATGAAAAACACAACACAACACTATCCTTGTCAACCTGAACAGTAGGAATTTGTTTCTATAAAGATAGCAGAATCTACAAATACTATTAGGTCTGTATCTTACTCTGTATATATGTCATCACATCACAAAAAAACTTGAGGTGAAGTTTAATTTGGAGGCATTAGTAGGACCCAATGGTTTCTCAGAGAAGAAAATCAGCTCCTCAAAATGCAAAGTAGATACTACCTTTTATAACTGAAAACCATATAATAATGCTGTATTTTCCCATGGATAAATGTTTATGCACGTAAAGCTATAATGATAATTGCAGGGTGGCGAGAGTAGAGTTAGGATGAAGTTGAGATCACAGATGGGAAAAAAAAGGACCTAAAGCTTATTAAATATGACAAAATGTCAAAAAATCTGATGGCATACAGAAAGGGTTATTATATTTCTATTTTTCAACACTAAAAGACAGAGACACAAGAGGGCCTCTTCCATATATAAGAATTACTTTTAATAATTTCTCTCTCTCCTTTCAGCTGCCCTTTGGAAGGATCAAGCACACACTTACGAACTCAGCTGCTGAAAATGCATGGTACGGGCCTAGCAGTAGCTCGGTGAGAAAAGTGTGGGCTTCACTTACACAAGCCTCTAGGTTTGATCCCCAGAACCAATGACCAAAAAATAAAAAGTGGCCTTAGAGCCTCACCTGAGGTTTCCTCTTGGGATCTGGGTTCCTTTTTGGTCTCTGTGACAACAGCAGCTGCACTGTCCCCTAAGGCCTTGAACGGAGTGGGTGTGGCACCCATCCTAGACAGTCTGCCTGGTGGCGCGTCCTCCCTTGAGCTTAAAAGCACGTATCATGTTAATGTCACAGGAGGCAAGGAGTTCACAAATATGTATGTGTGCACACACACAGAGATGACTGCAAGAGAAAACACACATCACCTTACCTTGGTCTCTCCTTCAGCTTCTCACTGGAGGAATGGTAATCGTAATCTGAATACTGCTGGCGTCTTTCCTCTGGAGAAAATGACCGGACTGACTCCATTTCTGAGATATCTGGTTTCAAAATTAAGAGATATTTTTAGTAAAATTTAAGACATGTACCAGAAATTATACTATTTCTGGGTAAGAGACATGGGAAATAGATGACGGGCAGACAAAAATGTGCTATTAGTGTATTAGCCTTTACCTGACAAAGGGGAAAAAAACACTTGATCAGTTTACAAGAAAGGAATAAGAGGAAGTCAAATTCAGAAGCATGTATTTCTCTCACCCCACTTTCCATCAAAGTTGCTACTAAAAGGTCAGAATTCCACTTCAGTCTTTCCTCAGTATCTGCAGAATGGTTCTAAGGCCACTCCTCCAGCCAAACTTTACACATACTTAGTCTCTTCTGTGAAATGGCACAGTACTTGCACATAACCTATACACATCCTTCTGGACACACGATTGAATACTATCTAGATTTCTTAGAACACCTAATACAGCATGAACACTACATAAATAGTTGTTCTACCATGTTGACTAGGGCATAACGATGAAGACAGAAAGGCTTAAACAACAAACAAGTCCTAGAGAGACAGATTTGAGATGGCAGGAGGCTATCTATGGCATGGTGTGCTTATGCATCACTCACGTCAATTCAGTAAATTCAAGCTGTGCTTTATGGAACACTCTGGATTTTTTTCTACAAATAGTTTCGATCTGTGTTTGGCGAAATGCAAACATGCGGAACCCAAGGATACAGAGGAGCAACTGTATTAAATCACGTGTGTATGTACTCATCCTCACCAAAATAGACCAGCGCATCCCGAACTAGACTGTGCATTCAAATCCCCAGGGATTTTACTGGGATGCAGCTGTTCTAGGCTGGGGCCCGAAATTCTATGATTATCTCGAGCTTCTGGACAACACTGACGCTGCTGGGAGCTGAGGATCACACTTTCAGGAGCTAGGACATAAAACTGTAAAGTCCCAACACACCGCAATTACTTCTTACTGTCCTTGTATTTCCTGCTTTGCACTCACAGCACTGACCAACTGATCAGACTTCTAGCACGCTGCAAACTAAATGAGGATTTTGTAAAGAAATTCTTCAAAACATAATCAACAAAGGCTTGTTTGAAAGCTTAAGAACTTAGTATTTTCTCTAATTTCCTGTACAAAAGAGGTAGATGATTAAGGATGATATATTATGTCTAGTTATTGTTACTGATAATTTTTACAAGGTTAAGATGTTATCCTATAATTTAAACGGAATAATGAAGATAGCTTTCAAAAAGTGGTAACCTAGAGTATTAACCAAAGAGTATCAAAATATTCACCATGTTGACTGTTTATTTTATCATTGATACCTTTTAGCTAGCCTCCAAACTGTTTTCTTTTGGAAATACTAATAGCTACTTAAACAAAAAAAAAAAAAAAAGCAAATGCAAGAAACAGGGTAGTACTGATACTGAACCCTAGGCCTTGTGCATGCAACCACTGAGCTACACCTTCATGTTCTGAATCACACAGTCTTATAAAGTCACCCAGGCAGGCCTTGAACTTGCAATCCTCCTGTTTCAGCCTTCCTTGGTATCAGGATTATAGGCATGTGTACCACACCTGACTTTTATTTTTGAGATGGGAATCTCACTATGTCACCCAGGCTGGCCTTGAACTCCTCAGATGGAGTGATCCTCCTGCCTCAGCCTATTGGATACCTGGGGCGACAAGTGTGTGACATTGTGCCCAGCCTGCATATATTATTTATTAACAAGTTTTGCTTTCAATAGCCTAACTGAATCTTCTAGGAGGTCACAAGTGTACAGTATCAGAATTTTGTATCAGAAGAAACCTAATTTTAGTAGATAATTTAATAAGCAGATAACAACTGAACATTTATCTTTGGAAATTAGAAGTTGAACCTCTAGTTTGGATGGTTGTGCTAAACAGAGATGGGAATGCAGTAGCAACGGCTCCCCTGTCTTCTGGCCAAGACTTTCCTTACCTTCTAGTTCCGAGTCACTGTCATTTAGTGATGGGATATTGATGAGCGTTTGCTTGCTGTCTCTGTACACAACAAGCTGGAGTTTTCCTCTAGACTTCTCTATCAACTTCCCAGCATCAATTAATGACATGTTCTCCGTGACAGTCCCATTGATCTGTGTATATGAATGGTAGTATTTTATACATTCTATAGCTAAGTAGAAAAATTCTTATTTTCCCTTCTAAAATATGTAAACCCTTTGCTCAGATATTTAAATGGACAAGGACTTCAGGATAACTGACTGAATAAAAGTGAGTGATCTTTAAATTAAATATAACTGTGTATGCTTGGATCCCAAATACAAGCATGAAAGAATCGTACTGCACTTCAGTTACTCTGGTAATTTATTTAACCCCCAGCCCAAGATGGTTTACTACTGCAACATGTTTCCTGACTGAAGATGCTTACAAAACTAGTAAATATTCAGTATTCATATACCAACAGTTCTCTCTCTCATCTTTCCTGGGTTTAGGGCAGCTGTGACGAACCTACAGCACACATGCCACAGGGAGATGTTTGTACCATTGAAAGCTCTAAAAGGTTCACCATCACTGATTTAGGGAATAGAAACTTATACTTTACACATAGATGGAGAAGGAAAGTACACTTGAGGTGTTCAATGAACTATTACAAATCTCTAAGTCTGATGTGTGTGCTTGATCTGGAGTGCCTAGGACTGAACCCAGGGCCTCAAGCACACTAGGCAACTGCTCTGCCGCTGGATCTAGATTTCCTGATAAAACCATCCCGCTATGCTATTAACTCCCAATGCAACTGAGTCAGTCTGTATAGGCACTTGGATGCAGAAATGCAGATAAGGGATAAATGCAGGCACACAGCTGTTCCCTGTCCTCATCTGCCCACCTTGAGGATCAGGTCCCCTTCATGAAGATTGCCATCTTTAGATGCCAGACCTGTTTTGGTCATTTCCTTGATGAAGATCTGACTGCCCAGCCGGAGACCATACTCTAGGAGACAAGCACATAAATACACATGTATGTCATTAGCTTCTTCAGAAAACAGTCTGGCTTTTAGGAATAATTAACAGTATTTCGGAAAACTTAATTTTGTATATGAGACATTCTGTAAGATAATGGCCTGGGCTCTTCAATTAAATGGGAAGAGAGGCAAAAGGACTATTCTTGATTAAAAGAGACATAAAAACCAAATGTAATTCA
>RJWT010004919.1:0-32110 GCA_004365215.1 Cuniculus paca
GTACATGGAAAGCATTAATCATTGAACAAAACTACAGATTGCAAAATGAATCACTCACAGGAAAAGAGAATTACTGAGGCAAAATCCAATGGAATTTAAGTCTCACTGGTTCTAATAATGTAGTAGACGTTTTTCTTTTCGTGTTTAAATTTCATTCAAAATTTAGTTGGTTTTCAGCACTTTTTTTTTTTTGGTCTTTTTGAGACAAGGTCTCCCTATGCAGTTCAGGCTGGCCTTGAGCTCACTTTGTAGCCCAGGATGGTCTTGAACTTGCAAGGATCTTCTTGCCTCAGCCTCCCAAGTGCTGGGATTATGGGCATGTGCCACCACACCCAGCTCAGCACATTTTAAGCCATTAAGTTTGTCTCTAAGAGAAAAGAAGAGCTAACCAAAGTATAACAGTGAGTAAAATTATTTGTTTTACATTTTCTTTAACCTGAATGTCTAATAATATTGGATGTTTGATATGCAGCAAATCACCAAGTAAATACTTCCTTTAAATACAATTAATGTAAAATTTAAGTGCTTTTAATTATCTGGTATACCTCTTTTTATTCTGTTTCCCATTTTTCTCTTTGACTATTGACCTACACTTGTATTATTAATATTAAGCTTTCATCTTAGATATTTAAAGATACTGTGAGCTGTGATTTATCATTTCGACTTACTTGTGACTTACTTCATTGCTGTAATATTTAGTTTATCATGGAGTGTTTTATTAAGCTTTTCCTTCCTTTATCTTTTGTGCATTTGTAAGGAAAAATATTCACATTATCATTAGGGTAAAATTCTCCTATGCCTTCTTTTGAGTATCTTTATAGTAAAAAATAAATATATCAATTTCTCGATAAATAAAAATGGAGATTGTTATATGCACTTCATAAGAGTGTTATTAGTAAGAATTAAGATCCTAGGCTGAAACCAAAGATAAGCACATACATGGGAGCTAATAAAGAAATGTTAGTTAACGCTTCATCCCCTTATCTGCAGATCCCAATAAACAGGAATTAACTTAAAGTTGCAGGGAACTTGAAGAGAGAATGAATCTGAGGATGATTTCAGGAGAAATTTGAAAGACTTAATATGAATACAATTTGATTTCACTTTTTTATTATCATCAGGTATCTGAGTCTCCAAATAATATACATACATTATTGAATTCAGTGAACCAAAGGAGAAAGCAAAAACATTTAATTTAGAAAATGTTTACTAAATTGGGTAACACTGGAGCTCTTTTCAAACGAGTATCTTTAAGACAAAAGAAAGGTAGCCCCTGGAATCTAGGAAACTTGTTGAAAGGGAAACCTAATTTAAAAGAATCCTATCTGAGTTACAAGTTCAAACAGTGAATGAAAGGGAAATAAGGATCTGGGAAATGTGTTGATTAAAGATTTGAATCAATCAGGACTGAGAGGCAATCTGGAGAGTCTTAATACCTGGAAATAAATACTAGCCATGGATTTTGCCTAACAAATGTGAAGTTACTTAATTTCATCTATCATTCTGGAATGACAGTAGATGCTTATTTTATCTAAAATAGATATAAATATTTCTTTGATAAGGACATATATGTTTTATATGACTTAGTAAAGCTGCTTATTAACATTCACTCTTCACCCTCATCATTTGCATATATGTCTCATGATTTTGACTTGTATTTCAAATATATTACTTTGAAATATTTCAGTGGAGCCTTTAAAATAAATAGTCAACATCATCTGTCAGATTGAAATAAATCCATTTTGGAACTTCTTATTCAGTTTTGAAAGATGGCTTTCTACTGCCATTTCCTCAATAATTGTTTTTTAACTTACACTAGCCAAGTTTCCTTTTCTGGTAATCTGAATCACAGAAAACATTCATTATATGTAATTTAACAAAAGTAAGATAAAATATATAATTAAAGAAGATGTTGAAAAATGTAAATGAAGACAGTAGAGAGAAATCACTTGGAAGACTGAACCTCATTTGTAAGTAAAATTCTTTATTCTTGGTTTTGATTTGTTATTATTTATTTGTTTATGAGATGAAGAGTTAGGGCATTTCTTATTCATTATTTTGCTCACCTGAAGTAAAAAAGCTATCCTCTGCAGATGCAGCCTGCCCTAGTGCCTAAGCCACCCCAATAGATCCTTAGAGAACATTAAGAACAGCACTGAAACAGGTATAAAGGAAGAATTACAACTGCTGCTGTCCAATCTGGGATCAAGGTAGTCTGGGCCACTGTGCAAGAGATCTTTTTCTTTCTTTCTGTCCTTTTTTTTTTAGTACATGTTTGCAGTACATAACAATAACATTGTCTTGGTTACTTTGCTCTTGTTGTTGACACAAAATACCTGACACCCAAAGTGAAGGAAGGAGAGGTTTATTTCTTACAGTTTTGGGGCTTTTAGTCCTTCTACAACTGGTTCCAAAGCAGGGTGGTGTGGCTGAGGAGCAGCCATTCATGGAGGCTGCAAGCGGCAAGAGCAAACCCTTCAAAAGAGGGAAAACCCACCTCCTTCCACCCCTGGGTGGGTGCAGAACTCACACCGCCAATCCCAGCACTAGACAACGAATCAATCATAAATGTTTGATTCAGTCCTTCCACGACTACATGAGGCTTGGGGGTCCATCTATACACAAACCATAACAAACATTCATCTGGGGGTTTGTACACGTATATAACACATCTTTATTCTTTTTGTTTTTTGTCCCCTTCTCATCCTTTTCCTCGATCCCTCCTCGCCCTCCCCATTTACAAAAGCTCTAGTTCTGCTTTTTTCTTTCAGTTCTTTTTTTTTTCTTTAAATCCTTTCTCCCTTCTTTCCTTCTTCTTTCCCCCATCTCTTGTTCCCCTTCTCATTTGAGAAATTTCTTCTTTAATAAAATAAAGAAAAGAAAAAGAAAAAGTTCTTCTTGCTTCCTAATAAAGACCTTCCATTTTTTTCCTTATTTATGCTTTGGGTTTCCCACACAAGTGAAACAATGTGATATTTAAGGTTGTGTGCCTGATTTATTTCACATAGTATTGTGTGAAATAGTCTTGAGGTGCACTCATTTACCTGAAACATGTTTTATTTATCCTTCTTTATGAAACAGTGGCACTCCATTATATAGAAATATCACTCTTTCTTTACTCATTCATCCATTGATGGTGATGTGAACTGTTTCCAAAATTTAGCTATTCTAAGTTCTGCTGCTATCAACGCAGGTATGCATGTATGACTATGGTATCATGACTTTAACCCTTTGAGAAAGATACTTGAAGAGGAATACTTTGGTCAGAGCTTGGTCAAGAAGTTTGGAATATCTGGTTTTTTTTTTTTGAGGAATATCCGTACTAATTTCCATAGTGGTTAGTTTACACTCCTACCAACAGTGGAGAAGGGTCATCTGCTTATTTTTCAAAACATACTGCCTCACTTTCTTTACCATGTGTTTTCCCTGTTTACTGTTGGATTTCCCAGTTGATAATTTAATTGCAATGCCTGAAAAATATGAGGAGCAAGTTCTTCCCTAGATTTTGTTTTCTTTCCTGTTCTGATGTTTGACTCCCTTTACTATACTTCTGAATATTTTCTGAGATCCAGTGCAGTGAAACTTGAACCAACCAGCTTTAGAATAATTCACTAGTTTTTTGGACACATTCCTTTCCATGTGTATCTCTTGAAAGGTACTTCCACATTAGAACACTTTTGCCCATGTTCAGATGTATTTGAGGATTTAATATATTCTTGACAATTACTGGTTTATTCCTGGAAGAAATCTATTCTCAGATACATTTCTCATATATTAAGGTTGCAAAATTATTTTCTGTGCCATTTTCCCTCTGTTTTCTTCATTGTGTTAAATTATTTTACTTATTTTGATTTCTCTCTTACCTGTGAAATTTATGAAACAGATGTCTGATTATATATGAAGTATTTTTATGATACATTAATCCAAAAATATATTTCTGATGCATTTTCTCCAAAATTAATTCATGTAAATCATGCTTCCAATCAATTTCAATTGTTTTTAAATCCTTTTTTAGATTATTGCGAGGCCAGGGATTTAGCTCAGTGGCATAAGCACCTGCCTGGCAAGCACAAGTTCGTGATTTTGATGCTCGGTACCAAAAAAACTCAAAAAAGTACATTCTTAGAATATTGTGGCATCTAAAGTTTAGACAACATAAACTATATTTTTGAATACACAATGAGATTCTGCTTCTACTAATGATAGGCAAGGAAACTTTTTGACCTTTCTCATGATAATTACTTGAAAATCAACAAGAAAAAATTCTTTGTTGAGGCCTCTGCAAGCTACCATGATGACAAAGAAAAAATAGGTCAAATTCTAGTGAAGGAAGTTTGTCTAAAGTCAGAGTTCTTTGTGCCATCAGACATTTTATTTTTACTCTAGATTGCTCAGAGGACAAAAGACTAAGTTATGCTTTTGACCATGGAAGTAGTTCAGAAGGTAAACACTAGAATCCAGAATTAGCAATGTGAAATCCCACTGAACTTATTTTATTTGAATTTAGATATGAAAGAGATATGTTCCCAGAATAAAAGAAAATCAAGTGTATATAATCCTTTGTAGAGGATTTCTGCATCTCTAAACTCAATCACTGAAATTACGTTAAGGTGCTATGAAATTGTTTCTAAGCATCTGGCAGAAGCAAATATAAATATTCTCAAATCATTTCTATAAACAATTTTGCAAATACAATGTACAGACCCAATTAAAAATAATTAGAAAAACACATTTTCATACAAGGCATATTTAAATCACTTGTGAAACATAATGGAAGATACCACCTCACAGCCTTCTTATAGAACTTTCTAGATATAACTACTAAGAAAGAAAGGAAAAGTAAGTTTAAAAAAGAGTCAGTGGGAAAAAATCCAATGTGGTAGACTAAAAGAGGACTTGTGTCACAGGTGCTCAGAGAGGATTTACTGAAACCACAGGTATTCTGTAGTGGGAGGAGACATATGTCTAGAAATACAAAATTAATCAGAAAGATGATACACACACTTCACACCAAATATCTAGATGATTGAAAGGGGGAAATGTGCTGCCAATGCAGCACTAGGCCAGTTACCACTCCTTCACAGGGTAGTCATCATGACAGCATTCCAAATAACCTGAAGAAACAAGTAAGCACTGCAGAGGCTGGACTCCTGAACAGACTCTGCAGATACAACACCTTCTCCTTACCAACTTCCTTCCAAAAACTGGAGAAATCTGCAGCCTGGCATCATTCTCACCAGTGCTCACCACCATGGGCAAGGGAACTCTTCCCCTTGCAGAGAGTGGATAAACAAACAAAAACCTCCTGTGGACTTTCACCTGCATGTGCCCATGCCTGCTGACTGTTTCAGACCTCTGCTGGCACACACCTGTGCGCACCAACTCCACCATCATGCTTATGGGAGAAAGAGTTCCTAAGCCAAACCCAGGGACAGCATCAGAATTGTCTTCTGGCTGGAAAGGTTAATTATTGAGACTGGGTTACTGTGTATTTTGAATGTGAGGAAAGGGGAAATTGGTGTGGCTGCCTGCAACCTGATGCCACCTAAGGCAAAAAGGTAATTGTGTGAATACATAGGCTTTGCGGCATACCAGCCACATGTGAATTGCATTTATGTTCTCTTCTTGGAACATTTGGCCTGAGGTCTCCACTAGAGTTTTTCTTTTTCTGTCTTTTGTTTTGTTTTATTTTGTTTAGATGTTGTATGTTTTCTTTCTGTCATCTCAACACTGTTTCATTTCTTAAACTCAAGCTTCCATATCAATATTATTTTCTTGTTTTTTTTTACTTCTCTCGTTGTTAAATATTTCTTTTCAAGTTTTTGTCTCCTATATTCCACTATCTCTTAGTCACTTCCATTTTTCTCATATTAACCTTCTGTCCTCCGTACTCTATTCTTTTTCCTCCTCCTTACCTTACCTAGCCCCTTGCCTATTCTTCATTTTGCAGGTGCACACGTTATCAGCAGGTTCCAACAACCTTACAGATTTTCTCAATCCCAAATTACACCCCACCTCTCATACCCTAACCTTGCCCCCAAACGTTTATTCTTAAATCTCTCAGCACTAATACTTCATTCCAACTAAAAGGCTTCCAACATAATCTGATACCTACACAATTTTTCTTATCTATTGTTATTTCTCCTATATACCTTTACTCCTACTGACTTAAAATCCTCTTTCAGCCATTCTTTCATCATCTCTTCCTCTCCCGTCTCTATCCATATCACAGACTAACTGCTACTAACAATAGAATATAGGTTATTAAGAGTGTGATGAGGGGTAAAAGAATACATTCAAGGTTTATCACATATAAATGATGCGTGATCAGATCTGTCAATGTTGTTATAACCATCAAAACACAGTGGCAGGGTCTAAACCAATTATATCAAGAAGCTGAAGGGACAAACAATATTTTTAATAAATAAAGCTAAAAGCACGCCACTACAGGGCAGTATATTTATAAAGAGATCTTAATTTCGACTACAATCTTGCCTCATAATACCTGATCTCAATTATTAATATCAAACAAATAAAACAGAGAAACATAGGAAAGCAAGGTAACAAAAGGTTCCACAGTCTCTCAAATCACCAAGGCAGATCCAGGGTCACTCGTGTAGAAGAAAGCATACAGTAGGTAAAGGAGCTTTGTGAATTGGTTAAAGAAAAGGTAAAGAAACTTGGCAAGTTTAAAGAAGACGTGACCCAAAACTATGGAATTTTCATACTAAATGGATGATATGGACATGGAAAAACGATAAAAACTGGAAGAACTGATCCAAAACATAAATGCAATATTAACTAAAGATAAATTCTCACAGCAGAATATCAGAAATAAAAAACTACATAAGATTTGTTAGTTGCAAAAATAACCAATGTGAAGAAAAATATTTGAAAATTGAAGACACAATATGCAATGAAGTTTTAAATTATGAAAACAAGAAAAAAATCATCTAACAGTTACTAGATGATATTAAGAAGACCACTTTGAGGCTATTTGGAGTTAGAAAGAAACCAGAAGACAGTACACATGAAATAAAATATATTAGTACCAAAATCATAATAGAAAACTTAACAAGTATGAGGAAAGATTTAAATATACAGGTAAGTGAAGTTAATGCAGCACCAATCAACAGTGATGAAAAAAAGAAACGTTCCAAGACTGATATTAGTCAAAATTGTACAGGTCCAACAAAGGTGACAGAATCTTAAAAGCTATATAAGAAAAGAAAAACATCACAGCACAATTAAACTCCTTTAGGAATTCAGCAGTTTTCTCAACTCAAACTTTAAATGGCAAGAAAGCTTGGGGTGAAGGATTTTGAGCCCAAACAGTAAACTCCAATCCAGAAATATTCTACAAAATTTCTTTAAAATTAGATGGAGAAATGAGAACATTCCACAAAAAAGAACAATTTAAAAGATACATGATCACCAAATCAGCACTCTAAAAAAATACTCACAATCCAGACATGGTGGTGTACTCCTGTAATCCCAGCGCTCAGAAGGCTGAGGCAAAAGGGTTGTTGCAAGGCTGAGGCTAACCTGGGCTACAAAGTTAGTCCAAGGTTGCATAGAGAAACCTTACCTCAAAAAAGAAAAAACAAAACAAAACAAAATAAACAAAACAAAAAATAACTACTCTCAAAATGCCCTCAACAGAGATGATGAAGCCAACAAATTCAAAATTTCAGATGGAGTGAGTATATCAACCAAGGCAGACAGATATACGAGAAAAAAAAATGAATGAAGAACAAAAATAGCAAAATGGTAGAAATTAATACCTTTTAGTAATAATCTCAACATTAATGCCCTTAATTCCTCTATTAAAAGACACAGATTGGCATGCTGCATCAAAAAACAAAACAAATCATTCTGTTGCATTTAAGAAACTCATCTAATAAAAAAAAAGATATTCTATTCACCAACTGAAACTTAAAGGGTGGCAAGCAATATTTCATGTGCCAGGAGCTTGAAAGAAATCAGAGGTAGCAATTCTAGTCTCAGATAAAGTAAACTTCATGCTAAATCTGATCAAAAGAGGCAAAAAAGATCACTATGTGCTAGTTAAGGGAATAATCAAATGGGTGAAGATAATACTTGTAAATGTGTATGCACTGAATACTAGAAGGCCTATCTTCTTAAAGCAAAAAATTGCAGGTCATAAAAGGTAAAGTAAATACAACACCACAGTAGTGGGTGACTTCGATACTCTACTTCCACAAAGAATTAGATAAACTACACTAAAAAGCAACAAAGACATTGTAGCATTAAATCACACTTTTGAACAAGTAGATTTAATAGATGTCTACAAAGTGTTCTACTTTACTATAAAAGAATACATATTCTTCTCAGGAGCACAAGAAAGTTTTTCCAACAAAGGTTATATACTAGTTCACAAAACCTGCTTACATAATGCAAAAGAACCAAAGTCACCCTATATTTGCTACCAGACCATAGTACAAGTGCATTGAAACTAGAACTCAATGACAAAAAACACAGAAAATTTAGCATATCTGGAAACATAATGTCACACTCCTGAACACCTAATTGGTCACAGAATAAAGCAAGGAAGACATTACCTAATTTCTAGAAACAAATGAACAATGCTATTGTAACACACAAGAACCTATGAGACAAAATGGAAAGAGCCCTAAGAGAGAAGCTTATGGCAAACAATGATTAGAAAATCAGAGTGAGGTCAAATAAATAGCCTTATGATGAACCTCAAAATACTTAACGAATGAACGATTCAAACCCAAACCAAATTAGAGAAATCATCATGCTCAGAGTGGAAATTAGTAAAATGCAGATTAAAAAAAATGACAATACAAAGAATCACTGAGTTAAAGAGCAGGTTCTTTGAAAGAATAAGCAAGATAAAAAAAAAAACCCAAAAGAAAGAATTGACTCACATTAATGCAATTAGGAATGAAAAAGTTGAAATATCACCAGACACCACTGAAATTCAGAACACATTAACTACCATGAAAAATTATATTACAAGTTTCAAAATCTTGAAAAAAATGACAGATTCATAGATTCCTAC
Source organism: Cuniculus paca (assembly GCA_004365215.1). Lineage (NCBI taxonomy): Eukaryota > Metazoa > Chordata > Mammalia > Rodentia > Cuniculidae > Cuniculus > Cuniculus paca. The sequence goes on from RJWT010004919.1 coordinate 9,050, forward strand.
AAACTACCAAAATTAAATCAGGATGATATAAAAATTCTGAACAATCCAATTACGAGCAATGAAATTGAGGCAGTAATACAAAATCTATCAATTAAGTGATGCCCAGGACCCTATGGACTCACTGTTGAATTCTACAAGACCCTCAGGGAAGGTATAACATCAATATCTCTCAAACTCTTTAATGAAATTGAAAGGGAAGGAGTTCTTCAAAACTCATTCCTGGGAGCCCATATCACTCTCATACCAAAAGCAGACAAAAACCCAATTAAGAAAGGAAAAGAAAAATATAGTTCAATCTCCTTAATAAACATAGAAGCAAAATCTTTCATAAAATACTGTCAAATAGAACACAACAAATCGGGATGGGGATCTAGCTCAGTGGCCTAAGCGCCTGCCTGGCAAGCGCAAGGTCATGAGTTCAATCCCCAGTGCTGCAAAAAAAAAAAAAACCAGAACACAATAAATCATTGAAAATAGCATATGTCATGACCAAGTAGATTGCATCTCGGGGTTTCAAGGATGGTTTAACATATGCAAATAAATGTGATATGCCACATAAACAGAAACAAGGAAAAAAAAACCCCACATAATATCAATAGATTCAGAAACCAGTTAATGAAATCCTTTCCACCATTCATGATACCATTTTCCTGAAAATAAGATTTAAACAGAAAATAATTTGCCTTGAAAATGAGATCAAAAATGCCAGTTCCAATTAGCTATCCTTAACTTACCCGCCATTACAGAGAAACCACCAAGCAACAATGTTGAGGTATACTTTTCCACACAACACTGGCCATCATCATTGTAATGATCACCTAGGGCTTACTTTACAACTAGGTCTTATTTGGGAGGAAGCACAATAATAGCCCTAAAGAAAATAGGTGTAGTAAACCTTAACTGAATCCAATAAATGTCACTTATGAGAAACCAGCAGTCAACATCATATTAAATGGTGAAAAAAACTGAAATATTTCCCTCTAAAATCAGAAATGAGACAAGGATAAACATTATCGCTACTTAGGCCATATAATACTTGATTCATTAGCCATGTAATCAGGTAACAGAATGAAATATGAAGGATATGTAAGGGAAATAAATCAAATTATCATTACATGTAGATGACATTATCTACATAGAAAACCCGAAGCTACCTAGAATCAATAACCAAATTCAACAATGGAGCAGAACACAAAAAAACACATAAAAAATCAGTAATGTTGCTGTATACTAATCATGAACCCACTGAGAAACAAATTAGGAAAAGAACACCATCCACAATGGGACCAAGAAAAATTGAATACTAAGGAATTAACCCATAGAAGAGTGAAATATCTCTACTAAGAAAACTACAGTGCAGTCCCCTGAAAACAAAGATCGAAGAGGACATCAGAAGATAGAAAGATATCCCTTGTTTCTGGATAGGGAGAATGAATATTGTCAAATAGTCTTTCTTCCAAAACATATATATTGTATAGATTTAATGCAACTCCAATCAAAGTACCTACAGCATTCCTCACAAACTAAAATAACCCTAAAAGGCACACAAAACAGAAGAAACCCAGAATAGCTACAGCAATCCTGGGCAATAAGAACAAAGCCAGAGGAATCACAATATCTGACTTCAAGTTATCTAACAAAGTTAGTGTGATAACACCGCATGGTGTTAGTACAAAAACAGACATGTTGATCAAAGGAAGAAAATAGAGGATGCAGAAACAACCCCAGACACATTTATCCATGTAATCTTGGTTGTGGAGCAAAAACATACACATAAGATAGATAGCCTCCTTGGAAAATGAGGCTAGAAAAACTGCCTATCCATATACAGAAGATTGAAGATGGACCCATATTCCATCCTATGTATCAAACTGAAATAAAAATGGATCAAGTATCTAAATATTAAAACAGAAAAATAGTCTAATGGAAGAAGAACTAGGATAAGTTTTGAAGTCGTTGGTGTAGACAAAGGTATTCTGAACAGAGCTTCAATTACACAAGAAATAACAAAAAAAATCAACAAATGAGATTACATTAAGTTAAAAAACTTCTGCACAGCAAAGGAAACAATAAACAGAATGAAGACACAACCTACACTGTTGGGAAAATGTTTTGACAGCTATCCTTCAGACATAAGACTAACATTTAGAATACTTATATTTTTAAAAAACTATCAAAATTAGACCACTCCCCAAAATAAAAAAATCAATCAAAAATAGGCTACTGAAATGAATAAACACTTCTCAGAAGAAATACAAATGGTCAATAGGCATGAAAAAATGTCAACATATCTGGCCACTAGAGGATGAAAATTAAAGCATACTAAAATTTTATCTTACACCAGAAAGAACAGCAATCACCTAGAAATCAAACATAGTGGACCTCCAAGTTTGTTAGGGTTATGTTCTTAAAGCACCTGTGAATTGTGAAAAGCCACACATTTCAGCAAAATGCCTATAAAAATCTATTTTTAGAGTTTAAACTATAGATATATGCTATGTCTCCCACAGTTATGTAATTTAATTTCATAAAAGGTTCAGGGCATTTTGGCAGCATCTTAGGGCTTCAAGAACAAAACCAAGTACACTTGAGATACCTACATATAGTACAGCAACTTATCATGGTGCAAGAATGCTGGTGCATACCCCAGAGATGACTTACAGGGCAGCAGCCAGTAAGCAGCAAGGAGAACTGAATAATGTTCTCAGACTGGCTACTTGCAAATTTCTCACTTAAAAAAAAAAAAAGTTGAGGTTATTTTTGTTTTCTGCAAAATGGCAGGTTTCTGCAGAAAATTATTAGTAAGTTCTAAGGAAAAATCTGCAAATGATCAAGGCCACAAACTCTGCAGCTCAACTCACAGTGTTGTACTGTAATAACCAATGCTGAGATAATTGTGGTGAAAAAAGAACCTTTCTACAAAATATGTGGGTATGTAAACTTGTCCAACCATTATGGAAATCAATGTGGAGATTTCTTAAACAGCTAAAAATAGAAATCACATTTGACCCAGCTATTTGCCTGCTAGGTATCTTTCCAAAAGAATTACAACAAATTACATATATACCAATTTTTATAGCATCTCAATTCACAGTAGTAAAATCCTAGAAGCAGCCTACATGTTCATCAACAGATGAATGGATAAACAAAACATGGCATCTATATGTAACAGAATAGTACTCAGCTATAAAGAAGGATACATTCAACACATTTATAGGAAAATGTATACACCTTGAAAACATAATATTAGTGAAGTAAATCAGACATATGAGTTAAATAACATATGGTTTTTGCCAATTAAGTAATCCAAAGTATAAATAAAAAACAAAATAAAAGATTGATAAAAGGAAACAAGGAGAAAGATCTTTTGAAAAAGGAAAATTCACTAGGAATCTGGAGTGGTAGTGGAAGGCTATGTAAAAAATTTAAGTTGTATCAGGTACATGTATCAACCACTGTCAATGAATTGCAGCTGTATATGTTGCAAACATGAACTACAAATTAACAGTAATGAAAGGAGAAATCAGTGACTAAACATAACAAATGTGGTCAGACTATTTCAAACATGAGAGTTATTAAACCATAAACTCAAAGACTACCCTCCACATACAAATTATAGACTGATAGAACAAGGAAAATAACCAAAAATCTAAAGAAAAGAGAAAACATAAAACAAAAAAATAAGTGGAAGGCAAAATGATAAATTAAAATTTATAGAATAAATAAATAGGCCAACAAGAGAAAAAGCTGAATAAAATTTGTGCATTGGTAAAAAAGTAACAGCTAACCTAGAATTGGAAATACATACTTAAGACAAAACTTAAAATTTGCTAAACAAAGAGCATATTAAAGAAAATTCTAAGGGACACTCTTCTATTGGAAGAATGTCAAGAGGAAATTTACAGATAAAAAGTTAAATATCACAAACGAGGATTTGTTGGTAAATCTAAATGACAAAAAGAACAATAACATGGTAACTGATATTAAATTTTAATACTCAAAAGTCAGAAGTGAAAAGAAAAAAGGTGTTCAACAGCTTTTGCACAATATGAGAAGAAAAATAAACTCTGTAACTCTCAAAACTTGTAAAATAATCACAAACGAGGGAAATGTACACTGTGATATACCAAGAAGCATGAGTAAGTTGATAGACACAAACTCCAAAATATTACCATTTCATTAAGTAATGCTCCAAATACAAACTTTGGATGACAAGCCAAAGATGAACCATATGCTATTTTCCAAAGACATACCTAAAATACAAAGATACAGATATTTTGAAAGTATGAGAAATAAAGTAGTTTTGAAATAAAAATTGAAGAAACTAATGAAATTCCATAATACACATTATGGCATTCAATGCTAGCAACTATCAGAATAATGTGTAAGTTTGGACAGAAAAAGTAATCCACAATTTTGTTTTAGTCAGGTGTTGTATCATTTAGGTAGCTGGAATTCTGGTTTTGCCTTTAAACTCTGAAGTCTTCAAGAACGTGATTCCTTTACTATTCTTCATGTGCATTATAGTGTTACTTCATTAATGAACTTTTTACATTTGCTTACTGACTGTCAACTTACTGGGACACAAATGCAATGAGAACTGAGAAAGTACTGCTTCTTGCAGTGTACACAGCAATGAAAGGACATAGCACTAAGATGCATACGTATGGGATGAATGAAAGCAAGGTATGGGATCTCATCTCAGTAAGACAAATTACAAACGAAGAGAAAAATAAAGGAAGGATAGAACAAGACAAGGGGATGGAACTCTTGCAGACTGGGTGGGATCTAGGGGACCAAGGATGAGAGATGAGAGGGAAGAGATGGAGAAATAGGTAAAGATATGCCACATACAACATCCTAATAAACTCAATGAATGTGGACATTATATGCCATAAACCTGAATTAAGATTGGTAATATCAACAAGAATGAAAAGTGAATAGGGGAATTAGAAGAGGACCAAAGGAGGGGGAGAGAAAGGAATTTAAAAAAGAAACAAGCTTTATTATGTATGTGTAACAACTCCCTAAGATGATTGTAAAAAGCACGTACTGCAAACATGTACTAATAAAACAAAACAAAATAATAAAGAAATAAAATAAAATTTTATTCAAATTGGTGGGGTGGCGGGCAGCCACAAGGAGCCCTTTGCTCAAGACCTTTTGGTATGCTTCTCACCTTTCAGCCTCCAGTTTGGTGTTTGGGTCCCAATTAGGTGATTTTCAGGGCATAACAGGAGCCACTGCTGCTGCTTCGTCCTGTTCAGCTCCCCTTGTTTCTGATCTCATTTGATCCTCTGCTGCTTTCCAAATTCTCTCTCTTCTCTGAGGAAAACAGGGTTAACAGCAACTTCTGACAATCATCCCAATTGGGGTGGTGAGTTTTGAGCACTGACACCAGCAAGGTAATTAGAGCCCGAAGATGCTCTGAAAAAGTGGGATTCTGAGCCTTCCAATTATACAAGTCACTAGTACTACAAGAAACATAAATCAAGACAGACTACACCCTTCCTCCCAGCCCTAGCACAGACATCTGTCAGGGCTGGGGTGGGGGTGGGGTGCAGGACTGGGACTGAGTCCGAGGAAGATACTTCCCTGTTCCTTGAGGTGGAATCCACCACAGGCTCTGCAGAAGGTTGCAGGTGAGGATGGCAAGGAGTGCCATAGGGTGGTGGTACAGAAAGAGCTAAAGGTGTGTAATTGTCCTCCTTGAGAGCTGTGGGCAGCACAGATGGTTTTCGTTTTGAGCAGCTCTCTTTTATCACCAGAATTTGATCAGGAAACCCACAAGCACACATTTTAAGCCATTGGGGCAACACCTGAACGACTAGGAGTCTGTACAGGAGAACTGGTGTGGGTGACCAGGTTTCCCGATGACAACCTCCCACACCCTACTGGCTACCTGAGGATTTAGCATCCCCTCTGATGGCCATCCCACATCAAAAGGAGGCTATTCTAATTCACACAAAGTAGAGTTTTCTCAGTTTCATTTTTACCCCATAATCACCTTTAAATCTGTCAAAGTTCTTAACCATGCATCCAAAACAGTTGACTTGCTGCCTGTCGAATCCATAGCAGCCTCATTTAGCACAAAAGAATAGCAGCCTACAGAAGAACAGCAGCCCATCTCGGCAAGTTTTCCCTACCCCACTCAACCAACAGTTCAAACGAGTCCAAAGCTAGCAAAGTTTGAGAAGATGGCTGTTTCTGTGATGATGTGGGCTAGGCAAGTTGGATCTGCCAGAATCTCCAAATGCAGGACCATGAAGGGCAGGAAAGGCAGGACCACAGTGACCACTAGACCTTTGAGCCAGGGGATAGATTCAGTTGTGACCTGAAATTACAAGTGCGTTTGAGAGATAATGCAGACATAAGAAAAGGACAAACAGCCCAGGAAGTATTCGCTACTCCCAACTGACAATTTTGGAACAAATTAAGAGACTGACTCTGACCAATGCTCATCCATGCTGAAACTTGAATAACCACCATGTCCAGTGGTGGGGCTCTAACAAAACCAAATGCCAGTCTAAAGAAACAAGTCCCTGGATGAGCCCAAACTGAGCCTAAAACCAAAACAAACCAAAACAGAATTTGCAAATGCTTACCTAGATCACAAGGTAGCTCAGTTATTCCGTCTCGTGGTCATGGAGTCCTGCCTCACAGTTGTTCTGGGAGGCCAGCTGAAATCAGCCAGGGTTCCATGCCACTCAAAGACTGACTGCCAAGGTAAGGAAGCAAGGGCCTTCCTCAGACAAGGGCCTTCCCCATGAGTATCTTACTGGGGCCTCCTAATGTTGTGGCAGGAATGTGAGGGACACACACAGAGGCCAAGAACAGATACAAGCAAGGTTTATTAGCCAGTGGATGGTGGTCAGCAGTAAGAAGCCAAGACACAGACCCTGAGACTTTGTTCTCAGGGGTTTATATATGTATAACAATTCCTCAGTAACCATAACAACCACATCACTTCACTTTGGAATTTTACAATATCATGAGATCCTTTCTATATACCTGGTCTGTTTGCCACACAGGAGGTGTTCAATGGTCAGCTTGATTTACTGTTTGCTATAACTGTCTGTTCCTCCCTTGTGGGTTTTAAGGTTAACCAGAAGAGGGTTTTTAGGGAAGAGTTTATCTAAAGTTTAATTGCAAGCTAAAATGGAGACTAAAAACAAAATGGAGTTATTTTTGTCATGTCAAATGGACTCTTATTCTTTCAGCAAAACAATTAACATAATTGAAGTCAACTCCACAGATAAAACACTCTCTAGTTGTTCTATTAATATGACAAATTACAGACAAAATGATGTTATACAGTAATCACAGAATAGAAGAACAATCTCAGGCTCCATTTGTTCCAGAGTCTTTCCCATGGCAGAGAGTAAATCAAAACATCTTTCTGTGAGCAGATACACCTGAAAGTGAGTCAGGAAGAGACTGAGAGATTCCTTTTCACCAAATAAACCAATCCAAAAAAGTAATAAATTGTACCATTGAGAGAAGTTAATGAGACTGGACAATAGAGAGGTGAGATAATATGCTGGAACTTCCTCTGCTTACAAACTAAAGATTAAGAAAATATAGTCCTCCTCCCTAAGTAAACTATCAACAATACACATAATGAAACTTTATATATAAATATAATTTCACACGGGCATATTTCTGTATATATTTGTGATCATAAGTATACATACATGTACACATACAGATGAAAATGGTATTTCCTCTAATTGAATTTAAATATATCTATATTGGGATAAATATGTGAATTGACAAGTAGTAAAGAAATAATTCAGAAATGTTATAGTAAATTCTACATTCTTTAGAAGCATGGTATATACTGAGGATCTGTGTCCTACCTTTTCTTTGTTACTCATTAATGTATATTTTCTGAAACGGTAGATAGATGAGGTGAAGGATAGATAGTTGAATGGTAATATCTCAGTTACTTTTCTTGTTGCTGAAATAAAATATCCAACACTTACAAGTTAAAGGAGGAAAGGTTTATTTTGACTCACAGTCTAGATGTTTTAGTCCATAGTCAGCTGGCTCCTAGGCAAGGCGGCATGGCAGAGGGATTCTGTTAAAGAGAAACAGTCCATGGCAAAGCAGGCAAGAGACAGCAAGAAGCCTGCCCTCCATCTTTCCCTTTATATTCTCTGCAGGCAACAAGATTATTTATTGGTGCTACCCACAGACAGGGTCTGCCTTCCATTATCCACAACCAGTACTATGCTAAGCCAATTACTTACTGAACACTCTTAATCCTAGTGTCACACAATGTAGACCTCACCACCTCTCAAAAGCTCCGAATATGAATGGATGAGATTTTGGGGAGCCAAATAAATACAAGCCATAACAGGATAAGTCAATAAAATTTTTATAATGATTTGTGTCTTTTTCTTCATTATGGATAGAAATAATCCATATGAACTGAAAATTTTGCTTGTGGTGTTACACAGTTACAGCCATGAAGATAGGATATCAATACAGTGAAGAGAAATACTTAAATTTGAATGAATTTTTTTTCATCCACAACTTACCTGTCCTATTTTCTCCCCCCTAAAACAAAAACCAGAGCAAAGACATTTTTCATAAAAGATAAATAGTTGAAGATTTATTTGCCATTTTAAAATTTAAAGTATGCTCTATATTTGGACTAATTTCCAGTGAGTGGAATTTACTTTTTTTCTTGGATTGTCATTAGTATATAAAATATCTAAATTCAAGATAGATACAAAAAATATATTTTTAAGAAATACGTGTTTATTTTAAAGTTGTTCTTTGATCCTCATTTTGGCGATTATAGATGATTTAGAACTAAGCAATATAGTCAGTTGTGGTGTCACCTCCTGTAATCCCAGTTACTATGGAGGGCTGAGGAAGAAAAGCTGCAAGTTCACACCCAGGCTAAGCATGAGACCCTATTGCAAAGTAAAAAAATAAGAAAAGGAGTGAGGGTGTATCTCAGTGTGTTGCGCCTGGGTTCAATATCCAGTAAAACACACACACACACACACACACACACACACACACAGAGGCAATACAAACATGCAGTTTTCTTCTGTCTGATAAACATCAAGATCTATTTCTTCATTTAGAATTCTATGTAAGTAGCAATCTCAAAACCATTTCTATCACCTAGACTATAAATAATGAAGGGTTATTACTGCCCATCAACTATCAAAAGCAATAATAAAATTTATTCTGTTCTATGCATTCATATGTAGGTCTTTAAAATGCTAGTTTCTACAATCACGTATTTTCTTTCTAGTATTGCTCTTTGATACTGATATTGAGATACACTATTTGTTTATATGATTAGTTGCTTTTTGCTGTGACACTGCATTTTCAGTTTTAAAATGTAAATATTAGATGAAAGAATATAGTATTTAAAATTATTTGATATCATGTATTGACTCATGCACTCTAATATGCAGTGTTACTACATATAATATGTTACAAGTAATATACATTTATATACCTTTAAGTACTTTTTTAAACTTTTACTTTATGTATTATTTTCTAAAAGAAATTTACAATGCCATGACATTTGAGTTAATCAAGTCAAGAAAATCTGACTTTAGAGAGTTAATACAGTATCACTATCACTTTAAAAAGCAAATGGTATTTTAATTATTCCCAACCACTGCTTTAGCAGGATATCAGAAAATTTTGGAAAGTAGTGAAAATAGTATCTTACATTCAAATGTTCATGATTCCACTCATACACATTTTATTTCTTCACTTGTTGTCATTAAGCTGCAGTACCCCTCTTCCTTATCTAATTCTGTACACATCGTGGCATTAGAAAAGAAACTACTGGCAGCAATAATCCACGTTCGCCACTGCTTATGAGTCAGGAAAAAATGCCAGCTGGGTTTGCTGAAACCCATTTCAGTTAAACGGTGAGAATTTCCAGGCCCATGATGAATTGTCAAGTCCCATATTCACTGCTGTATGTGACTAACAATGTTCAAAGGCTATGTGTTGTCTGGTCATCTGAAGGTAAAAATTATGATAGCTAAAACATAAAATTAGATAGTAATTTATATATGCTAGGAAGCATTCTGAGCACTATGCTCATATTAACTGAATTTTTCCTCAAAAAATTCTATCAGTAGGGTTTTTAATTTTTATTTCATGAATGAGAAAATTACAGCAAAAAAAATTATGTCAATTGTCACATGACTAGGAAGTGACAGCTCTGGAATAGGAACCCAGCCATAATCCTCACTCAGCAGTATATTTGTCCTTTGTTTCTAGAGTCATAAACTTCACAGATACCACTGTAGATAATAAAAAAAATAGCTTGGGATGTAAAGTTAAGAGAAGTACTTCACATATATATATACAATATTAAGGTCTCCTATTTCAGAAGGGCAGAGAATAAAGCCTAGCATATAATAATCTATGGTAAGGTGTAGTAGTTAATTATGTTTTAGAACTATGAAAGAAAATTAACACTGCAGAAATTTAAATAATATGTATGACAAACTTAAAAATGTCCAAGAACATACCACAAAGTGCAAAAAAAAATAAAAACAACAGATTATAAAAATATTAATCCCAACCTATAAAATTTCAATTTTTATAGATATTTGGACTACTTATAGTTTTTCTTTGTGTCAAAATTTATAAAATCTTTTTTAAAAATTTTTAAATTTCTTTCAAAATGTCTAATTTGTTGGTGTTAACTTTTCATAAATCTTAATACAACTCTTTTAATATCTGTAAAATTTATAATAATGAACTATTTGATGTCTGATTTTGGCAATACACAATATTTCCTTTTTTTCATTGATTGTACTCAAAGGATTATAATTTTTAAGAGTTTGAATATGCTATAACTCCTTGAAATATGTCTCCTATCTTATTGTATTTTGGAGTTCACGCTTTTGAAAGATTCACTGAGGAACAAATGGCAAAGAGTACAGTCAACATAAATAACACAATTTATTAAGATTTGTTGATATCTACCCTCATGAAACTATCTGAAACATGATCATTAACACATTCCTCATACACAAAACTTTCACCTTAATAGCCCTCTCTTCTGTTTCCTATATTACACTTTTATAATTTCCCAGGAAATACCGTTGTGTTATTTGTAATTATAAATTCATCTGTAAATTATAAATATACTTACCAGTGTCAGGAGACGATTAGTGCATTTAGTTTTTCTAATATGTGATCCCACTGTAAATAGATAGTTTTATTTTTTTCTTTCCTATCTTAATTCTACCAGTCTTTTTCATTGCAATTTTACACTAGTTAGAACTTCTAGTATCATGCTGAATAGGATTGTAAGAATGTATTTTCTTGTCTTTCTATTGAATGTAGAATTCAAAATTAGTGGATTTATTCATACTGTTCTATAAGATTACCTGATTTGTTTTTCTGTTCACTTTTAGGATTTCTCCATCACTGATTTTGAGCAGTTTCATTATGATATGCACATCTTGGTCTAATAGTGGATTTTGTGTGCATGTATGTGCCTCTTGGATATGTAGGTTTGTATCTTCCTTCATATTGGAAAATGTGTGGCCATTACTTATTCAATATTTGTTTCTTGAATCCCACTACTACTTACTGAAAGCTTGGTAATGCTATTTGTTTCCATCTTGTTAGTTTATGTGTTTCACTGGAACAGTTTTATTGCAATGACAATAATAAATGATCTTCTTTTCCATACTATCTAAACTTCTGTTAATCTAATATAGTTTTTTTAATAACATGCAGTTTAGTTTTCATCTCTAGAAGTTTGTGAAAATACATATTTTCTGGATATTAACCCCTTGTCAGACAGGTATTTGTAAATATTTTCACCCATTCTGCTATTTCTTCACTGGGTCCATTGTTTCTGCTGTTATGGAGAAGCCTGTTACTTTGATGTAATCTTATTGGTTACTATTGCTTTTGTTTACTGTCATTTTGGGATCTTCTAAAAGAAAAACTGTTAATTTCAACATTCTAAATATTTCCTCTGTATATTCTCCATTAGTTCGACAGTTTCAAGTCTCATACTTAATTAACTCTTTAATCTAGGTAGTGTTGATTTTGGCAATGAGTGAGAAATATGTCTCATTTTATTGTTCTATGTGTGGATATACAATTTCCCCAACATTCATTGAAAGTTCTGTCTTTCTTTTAAATTAGATTTTAATACTACATTTTAGATATACATAATGATCACACTATCATAGAGAATTTGTACCTGTATATGATATAACTCGTTTTCCCCCATTATTCTACCCTCCCTTCAACCCCTCCCCCCATTTAGAAAGCTTTGATTCTATGTTTTCTTTCTTTTATCAATTTTTTTACTTTTCCCTTCTTTCTTTTCCTTTTCCCTGCTCCCTTGTTTCCCTCTCCAGTACTGTTTTTTAATGTGCATTGTTTATATCTTTGTTAAAGGCTAGTTGGTGGTAAATGTGTGGATTTGCTTCTAGCCTCTCTATTCTGTTCTGTTGGTCTTTGCATTTGTATTTATTCCAATACAACATGGTTTTGATTTCTCCAACTTTGTAGTTTTTGGATTTTTTCTTCTATTTGCCCTATCCCGCTTGATCACATTTTTAACTTTGCTTAATCTATTTTGAACTGATGGATTTCTGTTTATTTTTAAAGTGTTACACCTTTCCATTAAGTTTGCCTAATAGAGCACTGAACTGATTCTTTATGTTTTCCCTAAAATTGTTGTGTTTCCTAGAAACAGCAATTTTAAATTCTCGGAGTGGACTCACCGATTACCGTGATCAATTTCTGCTACCATATTTTGACATTTTTCTGAGGTTATGTTTTCCTGAAAACTGTTGACATTTGTTGGAATGTCATATCACCTGGGCATTGAAAGATTAAGAATTACTCCCGACTTCCTAATCTGGATTTGATCAGGCTTCACTTTCCAGAAATTCAGTCAGGTGATTATTTTCCCTGAATGCACTCTGTGTATAATTCCACTATTTCAACTCTGGATGGTGCCCAGGTCCAAGTTTACCAGGCATTTATTGCAGAGATGCTGTCAATCTTTCAGCATTGGAGGGCAGTTCAAGCCCAGATTTATCCCAAGGCCATAGATACTGTTCAGAATGAACCAAGAAGTACTGTATTTACAAAAAGTAACGGTTCTTATCAGATTTTGCAGGGCCTAAGGTAGGACCAGAGGTCTTCTGTAGTCATTGTTCTGTGGGCAGGCACCTGGTATTCTCCCTGCCTCTGATCAGAATCTTACTGGATGGCCCAATCTTTGGCTTTTATGCTATGCCTTTAGCTATGCTATCAGTTCTATGAAGGTATGTCACACCCTGAGTCCAGATTGACATAACCAGGGAAGCAATGGGGTAGGACAAAAGTCCACCCTGTTGTGGCTTGCCAACTTCTAATGTGAACTCTTGGCTCAAAAGAACTGCAACCAGTCACTGGTGAAGGTAGTTAGATTAGAAGTCTGACACTCCAAGGTCACATCTTCCTTCTCACCCAGGCTATACCACAGGCTTCGTCCAAATCTTGGCCCGAGGATGGGAGCTATTTAGATCTGCCCGTAGGTCTCATAAGGCCAGCACTATTTTCTAGGGCAAAGTCTTGTGTTCACTAACTCTGTCCGCACCAGTAGGTCGGTTTTTTTCTTTTTTTGTACCACTCTATGCTGCCTGATGTTTGGGTAGTGTTAAAGGCAGTACTTTTCAGACTGAAGCTGATATAAAACTGAGTGACATCTGAGTCTCACATCTGCAAAAGCTTATAGTTTCAGGGCTGCACCAAAGCTTACTCTGTAGCTAGTGGTGACGCAGGTCAAAATGTGAGCCTGTTCCACTGGAGCATGTGTTTCCAGTGCTACGGCACTTCTAGTCTTGTATGTGAATATTTCCCAGAAGTAACTTTGCTTCACAGATTGAGAAGTTGGTCGCAGGTAGTCCATGGACTACTTAAGGGTAATGATAAACTGAGTCCTACCTGATCTGTACTGGAGCCAAGAAGAAGCACTCAAAGTAAGGACCAGAGCTCCCCCAAAAAGTACCACAGCCGTTCTCAGCAACAGGAGGACTTGAGCTCCTCCAATGATGAGAACAGCTGAGTTTATATCAGTAAAGCCAGTGTCACAAGCTTCTCCAGGAGAATCAGTGGTGCCCCATTTTCCCCACCAGTTCTTTATTTTATGCTTTGGGCAACAATCCTCAGGTGGGTCATCCACACCCAGAACCACACTGATTCAGTTCAGCTAGACGTTACAAGTTGACCATTCGTTAATCCATCACACCTAGGGATGGTGTAAAGATGCCACCTGGGTGCTCTAAGCTATGTACAAGGCCTTTGGTTTCTACCCATTGCACATTCTCAAAGTGTCAGTCCCGGCCCTGAACATCAAGACAAAGTTCTGCAACTGCATCATGCCCCATTTCCCAATGTATTGAATCTTGCTTCCAGCTCTGTTACCTGGGGTTAAAGAAGAGGTGATGGAGGCAATTTCTTTGCCACCTGGTTGGCACAAATCCAGGGATTTAGCCTGAGGTTTTACCTTGGCTATGATAATTATGGGGCTCTTCCCTTTCCCAGTTGTCATTGATGGGTTAGGGGTAGGTTCTTAAAGTCTGAATATAAAGTCTTCTCCCACTTTCAATGGGAGATTTCCTACTTTATACTGGACTATTTGGAGTTGGGTCAGGGTTAACACAGGAAACTCTATCCTTATTGCATTCTTCTGTGAATCTTTTCATTTATTTAAATTAAAAATAGTCACCTTGGTCACTAACTTGGTTTCCTTAGCTCTTCTAAAACCACTCTAGTATGTGGACACCTGTTCAGTGGGTTGTGCCTGTGGTAAGATGAAGCCAAGAAGATCATAACTGGCTGCCATCTTGTGCATCTCTCTATTGCTCCCTTATTTTTATTGAAAAAGTTTTTTAGGATCACTAGGTCTTTCTGATGGACTGATTTTCATCATAAAATGTCTTCTGTTCTATATAGTAACAGTGCAGCTTTAAGTCTACTTTATTAATATTAATATTACAAAAATCTGTAATTTAATGCTTAAAGTATTTATGTTTTGTACATGTTCATTTCACAGTCTGCATTTTTATTCTCAGTGTAGATTCCTTCTTAATGTAACTTAGTTTTATGTCCCTTGATTTTTTATTTATAATGAAATATTCTATTTTCAACAAATATATTTAGTCCATTAATATTTAATACAATTGTTGATATATGTGAACTTAAATCTACCATCTTGCTATTTGCTGATTGTTTTCTTCTTTCCTTCTTTTTTATAGCTTATCTTGTTGAGATCTAAGTCATGCTTTTATATATTCCTTAATAACTCTTCTTTTGATGTCTTTGTTGCCTCTTTCATTGTTGAGACAATACCTGACACCCACAGCCCTAAGGAAGAAAGATTTATCTTGGTTAAGAGATTGTAGAAATTTCAGTCCACAGTTAGATGGCTCCAAGTCAGGGCACCATAGCAGATCAGCATAGCAGAAAACAAACAGCTCATGGTTTGGTGATGGGAAACAGAGAGAGAGACAGAAAGAGAGATCAAAGGAGGAGTTGGGAAGAGATAAACCCAGGCCATGTCCCTAGTGACCCATTTCTTCCAACCAGAGCCTACCTCCTTCCAGTAAGCCAGCTAAAAACCCTCACAATTCAATCACCTTCCAAAAGCACATAAGGCTTTTGGGGTCATTTTAGATATAAACCTTAGAATATGACTTCTTACCTAAACTTGCCTTGCTATTTTTATAGTAATTCTACTTCACAACTGGTGGAGGACCTGCCCAAAGATATGAAGCCTATACATTTCTGTGCTGCTGTAAGCACAGGCTACGTGAACTCCCCTGCCTTCCAGAAAAGCAATCGGGTATTAATGGTTAAGTGAGATTTTGGCAGCACACTAAAGAGTTCTCCACCTGAGCTACTGCTTCAAGCCTAGGAAGGGTAAGTATCAGTAATATGGAGTAGGGAACACACAGTAATTGTCTATGGTATAGACTAACAAAATCTGATCCATGTTGTTTTTGACAAATTATAAATTGAAAAAATACTATGCAGTCTCAGACTGTTTCATTTGCAAATAGTTATAATAATTTTGTGGTAGTTCTCATGACTATATCATTCACAGAATTAATAAAATAAAGCCATATGTTAAAAATTATTAATGATTCCACTTTAAAGAAATTCTTCAGAAGTCCTCTTACTTCTAGGGCTGGATTTAATGTTAAACAATAAATAACAAACTCAGAGAAAGACTCTATGAAAGCAATATTTATTTGTTAATAATTAAGGAGCATTGCAGTGCAGAATCATTCCTGTCTGCAAGCCATGGGTTGCAGAAGTACTTTTTATGTAATACTGCCATGGCTTTTCTGCAAAGTTAGTTCCAGCAGAATCTTTTGTGATGGTTCTTATTATCAATGTACATGCATGGGATCATTTTCTTTATAATCTTCCAGCTTTATTCTACTATTTTTATTTTGTGGCTTGACACAAGTGAACTCTGATTCTGACAATTTTCACAATGGATTTTGCAGTTTCAGTTTGTAACTGATATCTCATGGTGCTCCTAGATACATTCTTCATCCTATAAAATCATGACATAGTTGTTCTTAAATATAATTGTATCACTTCAAAGAAATAACAGCTTATTCTGACATATTTAAAGTCTACAATTCTGTTTTGATAGCTCTGTTCTTTCTTCCTTCCAAAGTTCAATAGCAAAAAGCATTTTGGAAACAAATTAATATGGACCTAAGTTTCAAAGGTACAGTTTACAGTAATAGGTTATGTATCATTAAAGAAACATTGTACTTTAATGTTTCCTTCATTTAAGGCAGTTGTAGGTACAAGACAAGCAATTTTGTGTTTTCATTCTTTCATTGGTAACTATCTGTAACCAAATGAGTATTTTATAATATATTAGAATGGTAAGTAAATTTTTAAAAAAGACTATAAAATCATTACATGAAACAGAGAGAAAGAGAATAAAAAGTAGTCCACAAGTAGTTGTAATTTTGCATATGCATTTGATAAATCATGGAAAAATAAATTTAATGACATTTTCCACAAAGAAAACATTTAATTTAATATAAGTAACCATCTAGAAAATATACAATGTAGTATTATATAAATGCGTTAATTAATAATACTGCATTATTTTTATTAAAAAGGAAATAATTACCAGATGATTATAAAAGAATTTTCCAAAGTATAGTAGCAAAACATAATGCTAAAAGACAAATATAATGCATTTCTTAAATATTTGCAACACTTTACTATATAAATAGCTTTAACCAAAAAAAAAAAAAATCAGAATACAGGCAATAAAATTTAGCAGTATGACTTTTATAAGTTTCAATTTAGTAAATATGACAGATAAGAAGAGTGTAATAATATCACTAAAAATGTAATAAATATGTAACAACCACAAGCCAATAACTATATCTGTGATTATTTCAATTAAAATTTATTGTATACTTAGTTTTGTCAATAATAAACCTTCGACTCTTATAGAACTTAGTGCATTAGAAAGAGAATATTCTGGTTATCAATTAGTGCACGGCAAAGTACTCTAAAACTCAGTATCATAAAACAACTTCTGATTTATCATCGTTACACATTCCCTAGGTCGGAATTTAAATTGAACCAAAAGCGAACGGCTTATCTAAATTTCACAACATCTGCGTGCTTACGTGAGAAGTCTACAAACCTGGGGACTAGAATCATCTCTTTCCCTCACAAGCCTGGGTTTTGGGTTGCCCTGAATTTAAAGGCTGAGCTTAGCTGGGGTTAGGAACAGAGTACCTTACATGTGGTCTCTTCCTGTGGCAGAGGCTTCTTGCAGTGCCTTAGGTGGATTCCGAGAGCAATGTGTGAATATGAGGATTTCAAAGACAACTAAGCAGAAATTACATGACTTTTTCTGACTGTGTCTCTGAAGTCTTACAGAATGCATTGTGTCTTACTTTATTGATTGAAGCAAAACAAGGCCTGCTTGAATTCAAGAAGGGGAATTAAAATGTGCCTCTTGATGAGTAGCAGACTTCATAGAAGAACATGTGAAATGAAAGATACTGCAAAGGATGATGGAAAGTGAGTAAGCGATGCTGTTGCAGTTTCTTTGAATGACCATGTTCAGGGCAGTTATGTCAGAAGATGCTCTTTCTTGGCAAAGACATGACAATTAAAGGAATAATTCATGCAGAATTATATGTCCTAGTAGCAGCAACAGTTAATGTAGTGGCCACCAAAGAGAACAAATTTAGTTATTTGAAAAAAAAGAAAAAGAAAAAAGAAAGCAAGCAAGAAAGAAACAGAAAGAAAATATGTTTGGACTGAAATGAGTGTAAAATAGGAGACAATGGAGAAGTAGCAGGGCCCAAGTCACTAAATAAAATCCACAAATAATACTAAAATTTTCTAATCACACTTAAAAATTTTCTAATCACACTTAAAAGCCATTGTGAGTTTTAAAAGTACAAGTAAAATGATCTAATTTATTTCTATGTTGGCGTGTAGAAGAGTAAGAGTGAAAGCAAGAGGTGCACAGAGACAATGCATGGTAATTCGGGGACAGAGGTCAGTGACATTGACTTTAGAGGTAGTAAAGGCTATGGTAAGCAGAGGAGAAAGAAAGATCCTTTTCATGAAGAGATCACAGATCTTGATGATGGATTGAAAGCAGTGTTGGAAAGAAAGGAGTCAGGAAAGCACCCTAGTTTTTAGAAAGAATTAAAAATTGTGGTGCTATTATTTGAAATAGGGAAGACCCGAAGAGAAGAGACTTCCAAAGTGAAGGGAAGTAAAAGTTATCTTTCACACATGTTAACATTTGAATAACCCATTAAATGTCTAATATATTTTAGAGGTAGCTAGACATATCAGGGTAAATGTTAGTTGAAGAGTAAAATTATGATATTCTTAGTATGTAACATATAAGAGTCCAAAATGCACTCAAATTATGAAACGATTCACCTTAAACAATTTTTCACCTCAAGAAAAAACATAACTTAGCAATATGTTCATACTTAAATTTTTATTATGCTATCCATTACAAGTTCACAAGGTCAGTTTTTACTTTTAAATCATATTTTCTCCCCATCACACTTAAAATTAAAAAAAAAAACAGTACAAGAGGAAAAGAATGTAGGCCAACAAAGGCCTGTATTATTTAACACCAGACTCAGATCCTTACAACATTTGAATTATTAACATTATCATCAAAGTCAATGTCCAGAGACTATATTCTGCTCACTACCTCACTTCACTATTCAACTCAACTATAAAGGAATGCTTCCAGCACAAAATGAACAACCTACTTTATCTTCCTCTCAGGCCCCAGATCATCCCACCCCAGCATCTCCAGAGTGTTTCAGATGACAGTGTTTCAGGTTGAGAAGCCTGTGCTTTTGCCAGAGGGTATCTCCAGGTCAGTAAAATGACGGTGGAGAGCCTGTCTCTTCCCTTTCTGAGGCTTCTGGGCTGAAAGATTTTTTCAGATACGTTCTCTAAAGAAAGAGTGAAGATGTTACCTTGTACGCTCCATTCCAGAAAACATTTTATTTCAAAAAACAAACCTGAGAAGAACTCTTTCTCTGTTAGTGAAAATACAGCATTAGCAAAAGTGATAACCACTTCTGATTTTAAAATGTTAAGAAATTAATAAAGAGAAATTGAGTCATTTTTAAAAGTCTGATGTTCAGTAGTTTTAATTACACATATTTGTACATTGATGCTATTTTGGGTGCTTGCTGCATTGGAAAGGAAATTGAGCATTAGTGGTTACAAGCACAGAAATCTTTAAGGTAAGATGTCCTGGGTTGGAATTACATCTGTGCCTCCTGCCAGCTACATGATCTTAGCCAATTTATTGAAATTTCTGTGTACATTTCCATATGTGTAAGATTATCACATTAACAAAATACTTCTTAGAAGGCTGTTTGCAGGAACAAATTAAATAGAAGTAAATTAGGCAAATTAATGGAAGGAAAATGCTTAGAACAGGAATTGGCATGTAAGTATGTACCCTGACAATTAAGGCTACATATTAGCATTTCATTCATTTCTAGCCCCTTAACTTGCATCCCATTCAACAGATTAGCATACATTATATAATAATATATCAAGTAGATTTTTCAGCTTTTGAAAACCAAGAATTTCTCAGTCGAAAGTATAGAAAGTTGAATTGCAATGTTTATGCTACACTAGTGACAGCAATAAAATTACGCATGAAATTGCAGGAGGTAGGTAGGAAACATTGTTATTTTGTTTAGAAGTAAAATCGTAACTTTTTTTTTGCATGTTACAAGGTTAAACAAAGTAGTATCTGAGGACTGCAATAAGTATCCAATGAATTTATGCATGATAGTGTGTAGCCACTCTAGGCTAAGCATTAGGTTATGTATTTTATTACACACACACACACCACACACACACACACACACACACACACACACTTCCCACAATAATATTAGAAGGGATATATAATTTGACCCATTTTACAAATAAACAGGCTTAAGAAGATAAACAGTTCAAGGTATGGCAAGTGGAAAAAATGATGCTGGGATGTGATTCCAAAATTGATGCCTACATGTGACAATAATAATAATGAATATATAGGAAAGAAAATTGCATTATGTCTTGTTCTATTGAAGTTTTTAGAGTTATATCATGCCATCTTTTCATTTGGCTTGCAAGCATAGATGGACATTTTTTTCTACAACGTGATTATTTTTAGCTTCTTTAAACAGAACATTTTAATTGAAATAAGGTAGCAAATGATATATTTAAGTATAGCAGAAATGAACTGAGGGACAAATGACTTTGTTATCTATGTAAATTTGAGTATAACTTTAAAATGCTTATGGGTCTCATTTTCCTCAGTTTTAAATCAAAGTACTAAATATTTCTGAAACTGTTCTAGAATAGGAGAAAATACAGAAACAATGAACAAACAGATTTATTTTGGACATAGTAGATTTCTGTAAAATATTTATTTTAAAAATGCACATTTTTAAAAGCTCGTTGAGTTACATCAGTTTTACGAGGTTAATTACTTATAAAGGAAGAAAACTTTTTGTTAAGATTTTGAACTCTTTTTGTTAATTTTCTTACATAAAATCCCTGAAATAATGTTGTATATTTGTTGAATACAAATTTCTTTAACAAGAACTGAAATCCAAAACTATAAGCTAATATCAAAGATATATAATTGTAAGCAATTGAGCCACATTTTAGAATCCAATCTTTTAGAATTCACACTATTAGTGTATTATTGTGTCTTTCTACCTCCACTAAAAAGCATGAAGTTTGGGTTAATTTCCTTGACAAAATACAGCAGTTTTAAGAGTAAAAACCCAGAGCAGGAATCTATTACTATATTATTTTCTTAATATATAAATTATTAAATATTGAAAAAATGTACTGTAATGACTGTTCATAGTTTTTTAAAAGTTTTCTTTTCTTTTTTCTCTTTCATTTGAAATCCTGCCGTTCTAGTCATTTCTTTAGCAGTTCTTGGACATAGTGTTATTTTCTGATCATTTATCTGGTATCTCCTAGGGATATTTACTAAAATATCAGCTGCCTTTTCTGAAAGACAGTACTTGGTGATCGATCAAATGGAAACATTTGGTAACGGACCTGTGCTCAGCCTCTGCAGTGGAAAAACTCCTTTTGAGGTAGTATAAATAGTGTGATTCTCTCTGTATCTATTCACCTTGATGACAGCTAAATCTTAACTTCTCGAGAGGATGACTACGTGATTCACATGATTCTATGGATTTTGTTCGTTTGTTTATAGAGGTTTATCCTCTCTGCCCATGATATTCTTACATTTCCGATAACTATGACTATATTCTTTTCACCTGAAAAATTTGCTGTCCTCCCACACAAAGGCAAAGGAAATGGTGTCTTGGGAATTGTGAGAGAAAAGAAAAGAATCACAGCAAAAGAAAGAAAAACACTTACATTTATAAATTTGAAACAAAAATCCTAATGAGCTACTTTGATTTGTTGAAAATTCTTAAGGGTCTTCAAGAGTTGTTAAAGTTACTAAGTCCTAGACTTATAAAAACTTATTTTTTTCTATCACTAAGCCAGATAGACCTCTAGCCTATGCCAACCCTAAATGTATCAGAATCCTATAGAATAGATCTCTCACTTTGCTGTACCCTGCCTACCAGATAACTTCACCAGTGTATTTTGTAAATACATTAATTCATGGCTTTTGTTCTGTGAAAAGAAGTTATGTAACCTCTTTCATGATGGGATATGTCATTCGATGAAACTTGAATCTGTGTTTATTAAGCCATACAAACTCTGAATAAACCAGATTCTTATTTACTTTTTGAAAAAGGTTTATTTCTTGCAAAGTATAAGAATTGTGTACATACTGATATAATCTGGCTATTGAAACAGAAGACCACATTTAATGTTTTGTTTCGTTTTGTTCCATTTCATTTTCTTTCATTTTGTTTTGTTTTCAGGTAACAGGGATTGAACAAGGGTTTCGGAACCGAACTACATCTTTAGCCCTTCTTTATATTTTGAGAGAGGATCTCCTACATTGCTAAATTGCCCAGGCTGAGCTCAAACATGTTTGCACACAGAATGTTTACAATCATCTTGGTAAGTGAGTGCATGTACGTAATACAGCTTGTTGCTTTTTTTTTTTTTTTTTTTTTTTTTTTTTTTTTTGCGGCACCGGGAATTGAACTCATGACTTTGCACTTGCCGGGCAGGCGCTTAGACCACTGAGCTAGATCCCCAGCCCTGTTTTTGAGACAGGGTCTCACTATGCCATTCAGGCTGGCCTTGAGCTCACTTTGTAGCCCAGACTGGTCTCTAACTCACAACGATCCGCCTGTCTCAGCCTCCCGAGTGCTGGGATTACAGGCGTGAGCCACCACGCCCAGCAGCTTGTTGCTTTTTGTAATTCCCTTCCTCCACCTCTGAATCATCTTTTCCCATTTTCATTCTTAGTTCATATTTATGACATGTAATGTTTACACTTATTGAGGCTTTGAAGTTTTTGTATAAAGAATATCATAACTTTTAGCACTAAATTTA